>SGPM01000123.1:28940-72418 GCA_004802725.1 Antrodiella citrinella | reverse complement strand
CTCTATTCCTAGGTCCTCGGCCCACCCTTACGACTCCTCTACTTACGCCCTTACGTGGTGTCCTCCTCCTGGAGTACCCCATTGTTGGGTGGGTTACTTCTGCGTTCAGGAGCCCGTCTGGTGCATCAGCGACCTGCGTAGATGTATGCGATTCCCCGTGAACCTCCTGCAATAGTTTGCAGGATCTGAATCAATACAACATCAGTTATCGACTTCGACGGTAGTCTGCTGTAAGATGACTTACAGCGCCGAGTACGAAGGACAGAGTGAAACCGAACAACGCCCATTTCCGTCCAACAGCGGCGGAGATTGGGGCAGAACCCAGTGCACCGAAGAAAGCCCCAGCTTGCAAGACCGAAACGACGTTTGCGGAGATATTGTTGGATTTTGCGACGTTCGCGGAGCCATCCGTGTTCAGTAAGCCGAAATGAGACTTGAAGTATGGCTGGGAGACTACGCCACCACTAATACCGCTATCGAGAGACATCTAGGACTATCACTTTATCGGTAGTGAACAGGGCGACTTACGTGTCATAGCCGAAAAGGACGATCCCCCAATATACAACGAATGCAAGCCCTGCAATAAAAAAACTCAGCAGCGAAATGAAGAACTTTTGTGAGACGACGTACAATACACCCTGATATTCTGAAAGCGTGACGGCATCCCTGGAAAAATATAGTACCACCGACCGATATCGATAGACAGAGCAACGCGAGCCGACGGGGTCATTAGCTGAGTGGAAAGACTTTATGCGGATATGCTTTGAGTTTGATGAAGGCGAGACTGGACATTGAGAAGACGAGAGAGATCGAGGGGAGCAAGAGGACATCTTCAATAGGTTGCATCCGCTGCTGAGCTTGTTCCCCGTGCGAAGATAGTGGCAGCATGAAGCAAACGAAGGTCGACAAACATTGTGGCGCCGGCTACACGGACCGACGCATGACTTGCTGCAGGGTATGGGTCCGAATACAACAGCCATAGGCAGATGCAGATGCCCAGGTTCCGGGAGAAGATGTGTAGACCTCGAGCCAGATTCGGCGTTGTCTGAGGTCTTTGTTAAACGTTCAATCTTTGCACGGGCGCGTGAAATGAAGACCAAGATTGAGCGGCGATTGAATGGGTTGCTTCGAATCTACTACAACGCAAGACGACGCTCGAAGCTCAGTCGGGTAGTTCTACTGCGTTGACTACTGCCAAAAGTCAGCACGCGTATCAATGCTTCGGAGTCTAACAAACTCACCGTATGGCAATCGAAACGAACACGTTCCAAGAAACGAGTCTCTAGATCAAACAGAGTGGTTTTATCTACATTACAGGGGACTTGGTCCCACTGAATGGGATACCCGTATGTCCCAGTGCAGGCCTGACCCCAGAGCGTCCTGCTCCTGTGAAGAGCCTGCGAACAACTTGAAGCATGCGTAAGGAGGCCTGCGGTGATCAGCAGGGTTGCGATGAAACAAGGCTGTCTCATGGACACAAGGCGGCTACGTCTGCATGGTCAGATTGAAGTAGCAGGGAGGGTATAAAATAGTAGGTCGTTGCGTGTCCGCGGAGTTCGCGGGCCCGGTCGTCCCGACATAAATATCCGGCAAAACCCGAACCATATTCACGATTTACTCAAAACACGCGTACGCTTTACCGTCAGCAAGATATGCTCTTCAATGCCCTTTCCTCACTCTTTATTTATTTAGTTACGAGGGCCCGCAAAATTGCCTCTGCCAGTGGCCGTCAGTGACCGTCACAACACTGCATAGTCAAGGATTATCGTGTCCGAGTCGGTGACCCTCAGAATAGACCGTACGGAAAACTGCACAACAATGTGCTTTGAGTTTGAACATCCCTGTGGAATCACCCGCGTTGTAACGCCCACAAAGTGGGTACATATAACCTGGCAATTTTCAGTGGCAAACCTCCGAGCTCGCTAGCTTCGCCCCCACTCATTTACCTGAAGATGCCGTTCGCTCCCGTCAACGACGATGGCGCGAAAATGGAATACGAAGATAGCGGTGCACCTGCAGATTCGACGACCTACGCCACCGTGCTGGTTTTACACGGCGGGTACTTCAACAACGGTAAGTACAGTCCAGCTACGTTCTCAAGGTCACTGCCCCGGTCAAGCGAGAACTGACACGTTCGCGATGCACATTTTCCAGGAATCTTCAGACGTCTGATCCCGTTCGCGGCGGCAAGCAGCCTTCGCCTAGTTCTTCTGAACGCCAGGGACGTCGGGCAGAGCACCCCTTACACCGAGTTGGAGCTCAGTCTTCTGCAGAGCAACGATAAGGCGAAGCAGGAGGCGTTCTTTCGCAAATGCGTCCCTGAATACGCGGCTTTCGTCGCTTGGTACGTCCAACACGAGGAGATCCCACTTTTGAAGGTAGAAGAGTGCGGATTGAGAACGGGCGGTATCAGTTTGGTTGGGTGGTCCGCGGCAAACGACTGGTTCATCCCGTTCTTCGCGATGCCAGAAGAGCTCCCTGAACGCGTCAGGGTGGCTATAGAACCCTATCTGAGAAGCTGGGTGATGTACGGTAAGTCCACCACCCCTCAGCTGCTCTCTATTTCTGCGAGGCAGGGCTGATGCTCGTACACTCACCTTCAGATTCCACGTACTACGCCATCGGCAAGCCCGATCCCCCGAACGACCTGGTCTACTGCCCGTTGCGCGACACCGAGATGACACAAGCCGAGCAAGCCGAGGCGTTCCCCGCCTGGGTGTCTGGCTACTACTTCAACCACAAGCCGATCGTGCGCGCTGCGTTCGAAGCGACGAGCCTCGCCGCTTTCCCCAGTATCGCCGCGTTCTGCACGGGCATCGACATCGAGCGGGATGCGAACGAGGTGAAGAGGGCTCCGACCCTGTATACTATCCCCAAGGAGACCCTGGCGGAGATCACGTCGCCGGACGCGTTCGTCCGCTCTATCCTTCCCGTTCTCTTCTTCGACAAGACGCTCTATGCGGAGTACATCCGCAGGGTGATTTTCGACGAGGATTTGGCGAAGCGATACTTCCCTCGCGTCGATGTGCGTGTGGTTAGCTGCATGCAGGGTCAGGGCGACTGCCTGTACTGCACGTACGCGCTCAAGGAGATGTTGTTGAAACGCAAGGAGAAGGGAAGAGGTGGGAGGAAGATGGATATCGTGCCGGTGGACGGTTTCAACCACATGGTGAGTAATACGAATACGCGTACGCGCAATTGCAGTACTCTGAAGGAAGGTTCTTTTGACAGGCACACTGGGACGAGCCAGAGAAGATGGTGAAGCTCTTCGCGAGCATTATCTGAAACTCGCATCGCCACTATTAGACCTTGTCACCCTGAACACCCTGGATGTCAGGCTGACGAGTACCGCGAACGCAGGGATCTCTATTGGCCGGAAGCGTGGACCCTTCACTTATTTCTCCGAGTTTCAGCGGTTAACATAAAGCAGAGTTCGATGTACGTCGTATTTGATCAACGTATTTGATCAATGCTAAAAGAAGAGCAACGCAGACGTGACTTCTTCTGTTCGGACCGCCAGAGGCTCGTTTCCCAAATTCCCATTCATCGTACACATCTTCACGTGACGTTCAATTGTACGAGACGAGATACGACATGCGTGCCTGTGTAGGCTGGTCATGCTCTACGCTAAGATGGATCATGAAAAGGGGAATGTTCTGGACGTTGAGCGCGTTTTTGCCGTTTCGTGGCAGAACATGTCATTTTGTCATCTCCACGTCCGGGTGGCTGAGATTCCGAGTCTTCGCATTGACTACTGTTACCGTGTCCTTGGGTCTTGTACGGATGCAAAAACTCTACGGGACCGGCGAATATTGGAAGATGGGGTAGCGACCGATCACATCTCTCATCTCTGTCAAGATCTGTTGTAGATGAATTTGTCCTGCTTGGACTCTTGGACGACGTCACGGGCACAAAGAATGGACATCTCGTCGAGTGTTGGGGGACAGTCACATCCCCTATCGACCTCGTAGGAATCCGCTTGCAAAGACATCGCACAGAAAGGTAACAAGTTGAATAAATTTATAAATGTTTTTGTCGTCGTTACCTCTCTGCCGGGGTGGAGCGTGGTCAAAAGATTCTAAAGGAGATTTCCCCATGTCTGTTTACTTTCATGACAGCACGTGTTTGTTTGACGTAACACATCTTTTGGTGAACATCTGACAAGGACCCCGGGCAATCCACCCAAATGCCACTTGAAAATCCCGACAAAATGAGGCCAAAAACGGGCGAATGCCTGTGTAAGTCCCGACAAAATATAGGTTCCGGCGCCGAAGGCCTGTGTGCAGGTCCCGACAAAATAGTGGCTGAGACTCATCGTTCGCGAAATTTTGTCGCGATTTTGTGGAATATGGTTTTCAATGACCGCTGGCGATGCGTTGACCTCACAGGGAGACAAATTACACTTTGGGCGGGCGATTTTTGCGATTTTTTGGGCTGCCAAGCGAAAAATGAGGCACGTGCACCGGCGCTTGGGGGCGTTTGAGGTATGCCACTTGCGTTTTCCCGCCTTTCGTGGAGGGCCGTCCCGACATCGACTTTTTCAGATTCTCAAGTGGCATTTGGGTGGATTGCCTGGGGTCCTATTTGACACCACCTGTATGTACGCACATGAATACCGGTCGGTCTCTGTTGTCCGTTTCGCGAGTTGCGGTCTCGAGCAGCCTTGGGTGGACACACTGTTCGTTCTCGCCGATACGTTCGAAGATCCACGTCTACTAGAAACGATGCCACGTCCGCATGGATATTGGGATGGATCCTCAGCAAGTAAGTATGCAGGAGGATCATCTGGTTTTCGACGGACCGCGACCGGGTCAGGCACCACATCAAAAGAAATTGGGTGTGCTCTACATACCCCGCACTATCCTCAACAAATCGGATCTCGATGTCGCATGCGGGCCGTTGCGGGGTAAAGGATCATTTCATAGAGCGTTTACGTCTGACCGCGTGAGGGATCGTGACCTTTAAAGAGTCCACCAGTTGTTCGTTTTGGGGTGGCGGTTGAAGCTCTTCTCTGCTCCCTCCATCACTGCCAAACATCGCGCTCGTTCTTCGTCGCTGTTCAGGATGGTCTTACGCTTCCAAAATATCAGAGTTTACTGTAGGTCTCTCGATCCTTATCTGCCGTGAGCATTGGTGTATTCATCGGCCATTCTCTGCAGGGCTCGCCTTCATCGTGTATTGGGGTATCGTGCTCTTCGGTTACGACACGTACGCACGCTTTTTCTCAGCGCGCGCGGCGTTCGACTGACAAAAATACACCCAATACCACCAACAGCGGTATCGGAGGTGGTGTCGTCTCACAGCCATACTTCAGGGAGCACTTCGGTCTGCTCAATCCTGACGGCACGGTGAACGTCAAGAAATCCAACGACCTCTCTTCCAATGTCGTGTCCGTGCTCCAAGCGGGAGCGTTCTTCGGCGCTCTTGGATCGGCGCCCATGTCGTCGTGGGTTGGCCGGAGATGGACCTTGTTCGTATTCTCACTCTTCTTTGCAATCGGCGCGGTAAGTAGCAGCTTTTCTTCCATCTCATCCTAGTGTGGAGAAGGCTCATGGTTTTTCTGTTCACTAGGTTCTCCAAACCGTTTCTGGTGGCTCTCGTGGAATCGGATATATCTATGCTGGGCGTGTCCTCGCTGGTGTTGGTATCGGTGCCATCTCGGCTGTCTCCCCTGCGTACGTATCAGAGTGCTCACCGAAAGACGTCCGAGGTCGTATCACCGGTCTCTTCCAGATCATGGTTGCGTTCGGTGTGATGATCTCATACTTCATGAATTGTGAGTCAAATGATGATCGGTGGCCTCAAACGAACCTCAGCCCTGACGAACGCGACCCTAGATGGTATTGGCATACATATTACGTCTGGCTTTGGCGTTTGGCGTATCCCCTTCGGTTTCCAGCTCATACCAGCCGGTATCCTCGCCTTCGGTCTCCTCACGGTCAGGGAATCACCACGTTGGCTTGCATCGGTGGGTCGCGTTGACGAGGCTCTCGAGAACTTGGCGTACTACCGCCGACTGGATATCCATGATGAAGGCGTCCGGCACGAACTGGCTGAGATCGAGGTCGGTATCAAGGAGGAGAGAGAGGCCCGGCAGGGCCTGGGTTACAAAGAACTCTTTTTCGGAAAAGGCAATTGGCCCCGATTCCTCATCGCTGTTGTCATCTTCATCCTTCAGCAATGGAGCGGACAAAACTCGGTCAACTACTACGCCCCCCAGATCTTCGCCTCCGTAAGTAGCTTAACCGCCTACCGTCTTAGCCCCGAGAAGCTAAGGGTTGCATTTGTATTGAATTAGATCGGGTACACGGGTAACACCAACTCGCTGCTCGCGGCCGGTGTGTACGGTGTGGTGAAGCTAGTCGCCACAGCGCTCTTCGTATTCTTCCTCGTCGAGACCCTGGGTCGTAAGCTCTCCCTGTTCATCTCATCCATCGGCATGGGCACGCTCTTCTTCATCGTTGGCGCGCTTCTCAAAACTCACCCTCCCCCGACGACGCCCAACGGTAACCCGCCACCCGCCAGTAAGGCCATGGCGGCGATGTTGTACATCTACGTGTGCTTCTACTCCATGGGTTGGGGACCCCTTCCGTGAGTACATTCCGATGTTCAAGCTATTACATAGCAGATTCTGACCATAGACACGCCAGTTGGGTCTACGTCTCTGATATCTTCAACACGCGCACCCGTCACTACGGTCTCGCTGTCGCCTCTGCATCGCAATGGCTCTTCAACTTCGTCTTATCTAAAGTTACGCCCGACCTCGTCACCGACCTCGGGTACAAGATCTTCTTGATGTTCGGCACGATCAACATCCTTGGCATGGGCACGTTCTCACTCTTCATCCCCGAGACCAAGGGACGCAGTCTAGAGGAGATGGATATAATCTTCGGCTCTGTTGTGGCGAGCGATCGTGAGGCTGATATTGCTAAGCAAGAGCTAAGTACGTATCTGTTTCTCCTTCGGGACAGTTTCACAGACACTAATTTCAATCCTGTTTACAGCATACGAGCACGATACCTCATCAAGTCGCTCAGACTCGAATCCCGAGAAGGTCTAATCGCATTCTCACGGATTTTTCTTTCTTGTCCCTCTCTCACAGATTGTACTGCTACTGTAACCACCCATGCCTCGTAGTGCCTCACCGGATCACGTATTCTGCATGACATACCATCACAGTTTTCTATACTAACGACTTTGTTTTACCCCCGTTTCCTACTGCGCTTTCCACTTGTTGTTTGCTCTTTTGAGCCGTTGTAATTTTATGAGGATATGGATGCAAAAACATGATTGAAACTCGAAAATTGTAGAATCTGAACACTCGTGGCAAGAATTGACCTCTGTGGATTCGGGGTAAACCCACAATGAATGCGCTACGAATCCTATGATTGTGACTTAACGTCGTGGGATACTGGTCAACACGACGCTAAGTATTATATTAAACGTAGCGTAGAATCCTCGCGGAAGTAAAGGGGCCTGAGGAAGGTCCTGGAGTCGGAATCACCGTATACACCTGAATCGGTTCGTATCCCTTGCACACCTTCAAATGTCGGATGCAGAGCGTGGTTGATATGAGGGACGCTAATGCACCTAGACTCGGACGCGGTCAGTGTCGGTCAGCGTTTATTTCATGAGGACCCACACGATCTGCGCAACATACAAAATACACTCACCGATTGATCTCCCAGTCAATCTCATAGTCAATCGAGTCGCGAGAAGCACGAAGCACGAAGCTTTGAATTGGGAAGATATACAGTGAAATTAAGCGAGTGATACACCTCTATGAGTGTATCATTGTTCATCGAGAAGCGGGTGACGGTGACTTATCTGAGATCACTTGCGTCGTGTACACGGTTCCTTCTCACTGCCGAGATGATTTTGACTTGGAGTTCCGCAACGATGACTACAGGGCACTACAGCCATCCGAAGAGTAGAGGTACAGCTGTACATGTCTGTAGTCTGCAGATCAGCAACTTCATATTGGTAAGACAAATAATATAACCTCCGTGACGGTAACGCGTTGGATGTGGAATGGTGTCCGAGTCCAGTATGTTTGGGCGGATCGTACAGCATTGTTCGCGCAAGCCATGCTGCGGTTCACAATGACATCGGTGATTGCCTTCTCCAATGAGAAAACGTGGACAGAAGCACGACCCCGGAAGTTTGTACATCCCGGAACCCTACGCATTCTATGTGAGGATCGGAACACGAACTATGAAAATAAAAAACCGAGGCTCACATACCACTTCAGACTCCAGAGAATCCTCGTTCGGTTCATATCAGAGGCCACGATGGACTCGTTTTTCGTTGTAGGCCGCGAGGCATTTCAACGTCCTCGCCATGCTTTACTGTGATAAATCTGAAGCAAAACTTGCTTTATGATGAGACAACAGCGTATGTTGTCCGTTTGGGCAAGAAGTTCGAGGATTCATGCTGAGAACGAAGTGGTTCCGAGTCAACTTGAACTTCACGTTGTTCGGATGAGGTGAATCAGTGGCACCGTAATCTTGTGATGAAAATAATGTAACTCACAAATTAGCATTGAATTTACGTTATTACATAATTTGCATTCATGATTTCTCGGCACCGTAGTGCCACGTCTCAACTTGAAACAAGTTCCTCCTCTTCCACACTCTCTATTTACTTTTATCTCCCTATAAACTTGAAGCTGGTCGGCGCGGTCCAGAAGAAATTATCAACGAGTCTTAGACTATGCTATTTTATCCAAACTAATGTCCGAGATTCCAGCTCACTGCGAGCGTCCTTTAGATTTGTGAGTTCGCGCCGTTTGAAATACTCCCTCATAATGTACTGATAAGAATGTGGTCCGAATGATGTTATGTTTAGGTCCTCGAATTCGCCTCAAGACGTCTCATATACCTCCCTGATTCCTCCGGAACTCGTAGACCTCTTTATTGATGCACTGTCACACGACCGACCTTCTTTGAAAGCATGCGCTCTGACGGGTCATGCGTGGTTGTACCGAAGCCAATATCGTCTTCACAGACACCTTCGTTTCTCCAACCTCAAGCACTTGACGTCGGACCCTCTTAGGTACATCGACCCAGCTATCGCGCAATACGTTCACTCCCTGGACCTTGCAACCCTTCCGACCGTCTCTTCGTCACCCGCAGACCCTTGTGCTGACCGTATCCAAATCTGGGTCATCCTCTCCCGCCTCACACAAGTCCGCAGCGTCACGATTCGGTCTCTCGAAGACGCAGCCACAGTCACGCCCTTCGTCTCCCTCGCGTTCCCTCACGTGACAGAACTCACTCTCGGACGCGCGGAGTTCGACAGCTTCGCGCAGTTCAAAGCGTTCTTTGCCTCCTTTGTGCACCTCACACGTTTCCAGCTCGACCAGTTCGACGTGTTCCCCTGGGCATCCGACAGCGAGGACTCGGAGGAGGAGAGCATCAGCGAAGACGAGGACGACTACCTCGACTTCCCCCTGCTGCGGCACATGACGCTGTCCGGACGAAGCCTGTACTCCGACGAGCTCATCGACCTTGCGCATTGGTTACGCTCGGAACTGCCCGGGTCGTACTCTCTTCAGAGCCTGACGTTTGAAACGTGGTATGGCGGTCGTTTCGGCACCATGAAAGCTTACCTCGCTGCTTGTCGGCGGTCTTTGCAAGTCCTGGAGCTGCCTATGGGCGCATCGGAACCTAGTATCGCCAGGTTGAACTTCAAAAGGTTTGGTATGTGGCTGGTTCTGGTTAAATCGTTCTTCCTGTCATATTTAGTACTCATGAGGGGGTGGTATAGGCTTCCGACATCTGACAAAACTACAGACATTGTCTTTCGTCGCTGCAGAGCACCCCTGGGCAATCCGGCATTACACCAGCGATTGCGTTGCGTTGACATTGGCTGAGGTCACGTCAAATCACATCTCTCAAGTCGTCTTCGATTTCTCTCTTGCTCGTGGCGTATCCCTGGCGTCCTTAGTCGACTTTCGCACGGTGGATCAAGTTTTGTCCAAGCCTCAGTTTGAGTCTGTCAAATTCGTGGACATCTTATGCAATCGTGACCATGGGACGTCGCGTGGTCATCTCGAGGATGACATCCGACAAATCTTGGCGTGTACGGTTGGACGTGACATTGTCCGGCTGGATTTTGGGTAAGTGATAACTTGAACACATCGTGTTCATGATGACTGATGTTAACCACGCAGAGATTTTTTGCTACCTGTGCTTTCTTCGGATGATGCCGGTAAAATGCGTACGAACGCGCCGCGGACGCCCTGCCAATGGCTTCCTGGCATTTAGCTCTTGACCCATGGACGGTTTCTGAGCTTTCACTCCCTTCATACCCATAGTCACTCATAATACCCATACCCTCCTTCGCTGTCTTAGATATTATTATTCATGGACTTAGAAGCACTCACTTTCCTAGTTACTCTATCTACACTGTATAAACTCGGGGTCATAATGGTGCTGATTTGATTGGATGGTACTCATGTAAATTGCGTGAAGGGTCGTAACAGTACATCGTGATCATGAAGGCTACAACCAGGGTATACTATCTGCGAATTGTAAGCGGTAGACAATGAAGAAAAGAGTGGGATAGGAGGGGATAACGACGAACTCATGATGTGGAATCGATAGTTACGGTCAAGAGGACCACTGTCCCGTCCACAGCGATACCTTGAAGAAAGGCGACATGAGAAAGGAATGGTGTCATAAAACACACAAAAGCATACCATGATTGACACCAGCGCTGCCAGACGGCATGAGATTGGCCATGCGCTCTACCTGAGTTGTGTAGGTGACGCCGCCGAAGTTGGTAGTACCGGTTGCAGCTGTCACAAGCATGTCCCTGGATAATTTATGGTCAGAGTCTGACGCAGCAGACACTTTGGAGGTTCTTACCTGCCGATATCGTAGCCGTCCGGAATAATGTTATGGCTCTCGAAGACATCCTCTTCCTTGGATACGCTGCTCGGAGATGTAATGCTCTGTAATTCAATGGAAGTGAAGACACTCACGCAAGGAACAAAGCTCCGCTGTTCGCCGTAGGGCCATTCTGACGGTACACCCTAAAGTGGTTTCCGCCGACGAGACTCTCCAGGCAAGTACCAAGACCAGAAGAACCGAAATCTTGACGGAGCTCGATGGTCTGGTTCACGAACCCATTTCCGTCGCCCAGATTGGCCGACTGGGGAGTGCCAATGTGGATGCCGAAGCATTCTTCCGAGCTAGACGTACGTCGAAGTCACATGTGAGATCCTGAGTCAGTGTGAAAGTTCCGCACACACGAGAAGCAACGAGACTCACAAACCGATAGCACGTGCGTAGTTCACGATACCATCATCGGTGAGAACGTCAGGCGAGCTGAAGCCCGAAATAATCACCTGGAAACCAAGAACAGAAGGATGAGTTAAATCGGCAAATGCCGAGGACGTGGAACAGACTAGTACTGACGTTGAGAGGTTCGCCGACACCGACTCCTGCGTTGTCCAACCACGACCCACCACCGTTTACGGGATTGAAGAACGCCAGGTTTGCCTTTGCACTGCGTGCGTACACGACGCCAGCAATCGCGGCGGGGACCGCGGCGAGGGCACCGATCATGACGGCGGAAATCATCATGCCTAGAGTAAAGATCAGCGGGGTGAGGCGAACGTAGAGGCGAGTGGGAAGGGGAAAGAGGAGCGAAAGACATTCTTAGAAACAATACTCGGGTTTATATAGTGTCCAGCATGGAATCTTGAAGCTGACAACGACAGATCAGTAACTTCGAAGTACGAGCTGATCCCGACGACAATTCGCTCTAACGGTGAAGCTCTGCGACACAAAAAGAAGCTACGAGAGCTTCGCCGTGAGTAACACAGCCATCAAAGAAGATACAACAAAAATAGGAGACTTGTACTCGCTGAACGACGTCCAAGTCGAGACAAGCTGTTCCCTTATGTCCTGTCATGGCATTGGGTTGTTTTGAGCGGTGCAATAGCGTAGACTTTAGACTAGAACATCGCACAATATGCGAAGGTTACGTCGGCAATTCATACAGAGGCTTGACACCAACGGGAGGAATTAGGACGACAGCAGCTTCCAGCGCAAAACCTTAGGAGATAACGGGTCCCGGCGCTCTCAAGCAGCGTCTGGTGACCACATGAACGTTGCGAACGTTCGCGTTTTGCCAAATGAGCTCGGAGTTGAAGGTCGCGTCGCCACAAAGCTGCAGAGCTGAACGCGACATAAACAGATCCGTTTGGGCTGTGATTCCTCCTGTTACGGGAAGATCCGAACCTTCTGTTGGAACTTGGCCAAAAGTAAGTCGAGCACAAACGTGGTACATGACTGAGAATAAGAACGCACCTGATACTGTGAGACCGGTGGGATGAGAAATATGAATGGTTCGAGTACGCCATGACTCAGATTGACATAGCACTACATTACAGTGCTTCACAGCGCGTCACAGCCAGGAGACCTCCTGTAATGAGTTATGTAGGATAGGCGATGGACGGAGTTCCATCTGTAGCCATCTACGAGACGGCGATCAGACAAGACCACTAGCACTGATTCTGCAGAAAATTACCGTTAGCATATCATGCCAAGGTACATAAGAATCACTCACCGACCCCGATCGTCCGAAGTTCATCCAAAGCCCGAGCAAGCAAGCAAACACAACCAAGCTGTGTTACATGAGTTTTCATTATAAAACGTTAATAGATGCGTGAATTACATCAACAGACATGAAATGAAATTACTGGACATTAAGAGCCGTGCAAGGAGGAAAGACGTGATATGACAGACAGCAAGCGAAAGCATAAACAATTGCGACGAAGATCGGGGACGAGGAATGGAACGATGGAGGAAGAGGGTATGAATGGACCGTGACACAGACTATGCAAAACACCGATGAGCAAGGGGATGGGGGATGATGAGCCAAGAAGGGGTCCAATGCGCTGACAAAAGAGTTGGATATAATGTAGAGTCACTTGGGGGATGAGCGCAGAACTGCAGGGTATGAGATATTTGCCATTGGAGAAAGAGACAAATGAAAAGTCCAACAAACCGACAGGTCACTCTACCAACTTACGCGCTGCAAGGAGAACTCTCAACTCCTCAATGCACTCGTTGCACTTCGAATGTACCTCTCTCGCGTTTTCCAATAACGGCTTAATGTTCTCCGGCGTCATAGACAGTGCCAGCCCCGAAGGTGCATCATCTGGTGGCGGAGGAACGTTGAACGGAAGGCCACTAGCCTGCAACTCAGGACTATACCCATGTCCTTGTGACATCCACGTCTGAGGCGGCGTAGAGCGCATGGAACCCTGCAGTCCTCTCCTACTCGCTCGTGATACCGGACGATCACGGTTACGATTCGGACTGGGACTCGGCGGCTGCGGTTGCTTCCCTTTGGAAGACGCGCCAGAGATACGCCGGGACTGACGTTCCTGCTTGTACGGCGTCGTGGTAGTTGAATCACTCTCCTTCAGCTCTCTGACGTTAGAGAGCTTCGCTGACCGGAAGTACGGCGCCATCTGAGCTGAGACCGACGCGGAAGGGGAATGAGAGGGGAGTGGCGGGTGCGTGCTCTTCTGCGGACTTTCACTGCTACCAGCGAAGATGGACGATTGACTAGGATTGGGTGTACGTTTCGGAGTCTCAGGAAACCCGCCGAGAGCCTTATCACTAGGCTGTTGGAGGTAGGGAGAGCGGCCCTTCTTCCCTCGGACAGTCTGTGTACCGTCAACGATACCAAACACCCTCGTAAGCTCTAGATCAGACGCAGAATCAACTCGGTCCCAATCTTCCTCTTCCGGAGTGTTGGTACCACCGCTGACATGACCAGAGCTGCTAGAGCCCGTACGAGGAACGTCGTCGACGGACAACTCGCGACCAGAGGTGGTCGTCGCCGAAGCAGGTTGCGACTTGTGTTTCTGACTAAGACGGAAGATGGAGGCGAGAGACGGACGCCGTGGAGAAGACTTGTGGGGGGGTGCCGTGCCGTACGGCGAGTTCGGATGCTCCCGCATGTTTTTCATCGACTCAGGGCCTGTGCTTGTCTTGGCCCGACGCCTCTGAATGAGAGATTGTGGTCGGGGTAGGTTCGGATGAGAAACAGAAGGCAGATTCAACGAAGAGTCGGTGCTAGCCGAGATGGACGTCGTTGAATGAGGTATCGGTGGTAGAGGTGGAATTGGAGGTGGATGTGATATATTTGACTGCACTGACTGCTCGGAGTAGCTTCTCTTGAGAGACTTCAGCATATCCCGCAGACCACGCATACCCATCCGACTGCTTCGTCGCTTCTTCCGAGGCGAGTTCCTACCACTTCCGTTCCCCTGCTGAGACGACTCCTCGCTCGGAAGGGTCACCGTGCTGCTCATCGCGTCTCCCCATCTCCACGCCTTGTTGACCTCTTCCTCAGGGATGTGGTAGTCAAGTCCCATATACGAAGTGGCGTTACCGTCCGGCCCATTGTTCAGCATCTCTCTCAAGAGCAACAACTGCCGTTGGCTGAGATCATGCCTTCCCGTAGAGGCCCGCCACTGAGCAGTATGTGGAGGGCTCGCGATCGGCGGTGAAACCAATGCTGGAACCGGAACATGAGGTTTCGGCTCGTCCCCCGCCAAGGTGATAGCTCGCTCACGGCTCTGAGGTGGTTGGGTGGTATGACTGGACGTCGAGCCAAGTGGTGAAACGGTCTCATCGGGCTCAACAGGTGGACTAGACGGACCATCGGTAGCAGGTGGACCTCCGCCAAGTTCAATGAGAAGTTCAGCGCATTCCCATGATATGTGATACTTGGACATGACGTTGCGGAAGGCTGTTGTCATTTGCCGATGATTAGACGCCTGATTCAACGACTGGGAACTGGCGGAAGCCTGAGGGTTCGTGTTCGACCTTGCGCGTGAGCCCGGGCGGGGAAGGTTGAAGAGGGTTGGTGATATGGCTCGAGTTTGCGGTGGTGGGTCAGGAGGAGTTGAGCAGAGTAGCATGGCTTGGACTTCAGCGATAAGGGAAGTGTACGTTGTTTGAAGCTCTTTTAGTTCTGTCGTCCAAACACATCAGTACGATATCTCTATAGAGTAGAAAGCCAGACTCACGCTCGACGCTCGCCGCAAAGTCCCTCACCATGGTCAGATCTCTCTTCAATCCCTGCTGAGCTTGACTGATCCGCGCTGGAATCTTAAGGTCGCCTAAAGAGTTTCGCCTAGGAACTAAGATGCTAGAAGGCTCTTTCGGTATTTGAGCTGACCGCCCGAGAGATGCAGACTGTTGTGGCGAGGGAGGAGGCTTTACACGTACTGAGGGTGACACAGGCGGACCACCATCAGAGGATGTCGAGTGCGACGTATCGGTGGAGGTACTATGACTCAACGGAATAGCACTGAGGAGTGACTCGATACCTAGCATGGGAGGCATGGGTTCCGAGAAAGAGGTAGCCAGGGTATGTGGGGCTCGAGGTGAAACTCGAGGTGGAGATGGAGGCTGAAGTTCAATAGGTGGAAGTAGGTCGTCACTAGCACGCGCTATACGGGACGGTGGACGGGGAGTAGAATCATCAGACCGATCTGGTATCATGCGAACGACAGTGGCTGCAGTGGAAGTGCTCGGACGCTCCTTTGACCGGGGCTTGACCTTGACCTTGGCTTCCGGCACACCACTCTGTGTCCGCTTGTGCTTCCCGCCGAGGCTGATCCTTCTCATCCCTCCCATGAAACCCCGATGTCCCTCTGTCGGCGCTTTCTCAGCCTCAGATCCTTCCCGTCCCCGACGTCCAGGCATGGGAACCAGAGGCTCCTTGACATGAATTTTGTCCGAACGATGTGAGGAATTGTTTCTCTCTAGGTCTTCTACACTAGCCGAAGCAGAGCGTTGCTTTGAAGAGGAACGACTGCTGGAAGTCGTCCGTGGCGTTTGTCCATGGCTTGCATGTCGTGATCCCTGCGGACGAGAGCTGGACTTTGGGAGGTTCGGGATTGCCATAGACATAGGTCTTCGAGGAGTCCCGAAAAGCAGTGCAGCACCAGTAAAGGAGCCGCCCTCAAATATCTGATCATCGTCCGCACCACCACCTGAATCTCCTTCCCTCTCCTTCATCTTATGCTTCCTCCGTGACGGAGAATCAGGGTCTCTGCCTACCATCGACAACAGCCTGTCAACGCTCTTCTCATGCTTGAGCGGTTGTAGGGCCGATGGTTGCGCCGGTGGCGAGCCCGACCCTGCGCCTGCGCCACCATGTCGAAAAAACCACGCCGTCCTCGAAGTAGACGAGGAAGGAGGGGATGAGGTCGCCGGTACTCCGCGCGGCGTCTCTGGAGGACTGATATGTCCCATCTGCGCCAACTCAGCAGGTCCCGTGCTCGCCCGTTTCTTGCGGGCTGCTCCCCACTTCTTGCCAACTGAGCCTATGCGTGACACCAGACCAGTTGGCTTGGATGACGTCGATGCTTGGGCATCAGCGACGGCGGCATCTGGTAGTGGAACTGCAACGTCAGCTGGGCTTTCCGCTTCTGAAATGGAATGTCGTGGTGCTGCTACGTCGGCCCCCGTCCGGTCCTCCAACTCGTAGATGTTATCGTCGAAGCGAGGCGGACGTGACTTCTTGCGCAGGCGACGCCGCTCTCGTTCACGATGTATTGGGGGGCTGGGGGGAAGAGCACTGAAGGAGCTCCCGGACGTAGTTGGACGTAGCGCCAGATGTGCTGTAGAGGAGTATGAATACGCGACAGACTCGCGTCCCCCAGCGGATGACACAGGAACCGAGAACACAGAGGCTGCAGGGGATCTAGGAAACGGTGATGGTTCTTGCCGGCCCAGCAACGCGGTGGGGATTGAAGGAACTGGTGGAGGGGGAGTATCCCCCGGAATGTGCATAGGTAACACCGCCCTTCGTGAACGGGATGTCACGGTACGGTCGTCCTCCCTGCTGCCCGACCCAAAATCCTCGTCCGATGACGACGACGACCATCTCGCGCTCTTTCCCGATGGCGAGTGTGCATTCGCTCCTCCCCCCTCAAAATCATCGTCCCAATTCTCTGTCTCCGGCGGTGGGGCGCGCTTGCGTGATCTGCGTGACCGCGGTGAAACCTCCGACTCAGGCTGATGGTAGAGCGGTGAATCTGTCCTGTCTTGAAAATCGTCATCCCAGTTCTCTGTCTGAGCGGTAGGTCTCCTGGACGGCGTCGACGGTCCTGGCTCGGCCCAAAGCTGGAGAGAAGTGTCTGCATCAGGCACGTTCTTCCTGTCCTTCAGCAGCGTGGAATTGCTCGTAGATGTGCGCGGTTCGTTGTCCCAATCCTCATTGTTTCGTGTACTAGTAGTCGAACGACGCGTGTTCCTGTGTCCGTTTTGTTCACTGTTTTGATTGAATTCAAAATCGTCATCCCAGACTTCGGTGGAATCTGCGACACGAGGCAGGTCAGCAATCATCCATTGCGTACGATAGTTGCGACGTGCCTTGGGTTAGCACACTCATATACCGCCGTGCTCGAGCAAGTCGCAGTGAAGGATATCGGCGCCGTCCTGGTCGTCAAGGTCGTCGTCGTCGAGGAGGTCGTAGATGATGGCGTCAGCAGAGAGTAGTTTAGTTCAATTTTGCGCGTCTTGTTCCTGAAATGGGCATATCATAATCTTATTTATCTAACCGAGCCAGCAGGTCCCAGCTTGGACTCGTTCAAGCTAGAACCAAACATTCACTATGTTCATTGAGCAGAAACACTTGAACAACGATCTAAAATATAGAGACGATATAGTCCAAACATCCACTGCAACATCCCAAAATCCGGGCGAGATTCAGAGGTCAAGAAGACCAAATCCGAGTCAAAGCCGAGATTAATCGAGACGCTTGGGCATCTGTCCAAGGGGAAGAGTGAACCAGCTCTCCTCACGGACAAGGAGTTCAGCTAAGCCAACATAATAAGCGATCAAAGCTGTGATCACTCCAAAGTACCCAGCCGCCTTTGGGATGTTTGCGTTGCCGCTGAATGCACCTGAGCAGCAAAGTTTGTAACGATGGTCAAGGACAGAAGTAGCATTGCACTTACCAGCGGCGAGGAGAATGAATGTAAGATCAAGGAAACTGAACAGAGCGATCAAACCAACATTGCGGCGCAAGGTGCTGATGCTGAAGAAAGGCTTAAGTCTGAATATTATCGCGAGATTCCCACCAAACTTACAGGAGAATGAATGTAACGATAGCCCAGGTTGTCAAATAGATGCCAACGGCGCTGGATAGCTCTTGAGCATTGTCCGTGTAAGCGTCCGCGATCCCAGAACCGGGGATGAAGATGGATGCGTATGACAGCCAAAATCCACCGAAAGAAGAGAACGCTAACGGCAAATAAGAAGTTAGAGTTGTGACAGCGAGAAGCGAGTACTGTCAAGAAGCATACCGGTGGCACCGAAGGTGTTTCCGGAGGCGAATTCCCACATTCCTGCGAGGAGCTGTGCTAGTCCACCGACGAAGAGTGCCATGCCGATCACGACGTTGGGGTGCGTAATGTCACGCGCATTGGCGTTGTACAAGGACAACATCAGCGTCGTGGAGGCGAAAGAGAACAGACCACTTGCAAAGTCAAGAAGATTGGTTCAGAGGCTGAGATACTATGACTCGGGCATGTACTCACAGAGGTCCTGGATTGCCTAGCTTGCGCGGGACTGTGCCGTTGAGAGGAGCGGCCAGGCCGTACTCAAGTTTTTCGACGGACTCAGACATAATGAAGAACAAGCAAAGAGCGAGTATAAACGAGAGGAAGGGGTGTCGATGACAATTACAGATGCTCAACGAAGGAGACGAGAAGTCGGATGGGAACACTACGCACGGGCTGTTCTTCAGTTTATATGCATCGGGGACCAAGCGATATTAAGGTTGCGTTGCGGTTAGACTTGTCGGAATGTTGAGTAGCAATGCTAATCCCGGTAGAGAAGATGTCCGCTGTCAGAATGTGGAGCAAAGGGGGGATCAGGATCGTCGACGAGATGGTTATCGTGGTCCAGCAGGGCATATTCGAGAACTGTATTTTCCCCGAGAGCTGGATGAAGTGCGAGCAGTCGTTTGCACACAACCTCATACAACGTCGGTCTATGCCAGTATGAGAGGGTGGATGTCATCGTGAGATTACAAACAGCTCGGGAACGCGATCCCTGGACGTTGAACGGTAAGAGCGGTATCATTCACTTCCGGTTAGTACAATACACACTTTGCAAGCGATTGCATGACCATGTCATTGCCAACAAGAACACGGACCGTTGTGCACAAAGCTGGAATCCCGTACACTGTATAGAACGAAGAAAATTTCAGAGATCCATGCAAGAAAGCGCCATTGAAACTCGTACCCTCGTTGTTTTCGGACCCACCACACATATAGTAACGAACGGTCTGAAGAAAGTGTCAGTCGGCCTTGAACGTTGTAAAGCCTTGCCACGTGTCGAGAAGCGTCGAACACTTGGACCGGTATCCGGGCCGAGGCAAATTGTTATCGACACTTCACTCCAACCTCATTCACCCTGCCAGCGAACCATCATCTGGAGTCAAACGAGCAACATGCAGCGGGGGATTCCAACGCAGGTTCAAGAGAGTCGTACTCGTAAGTTTTGACGACGACCCCAGGTCGGTAGGCTGAAACCCAGTGATCAAGATTCAGATTCAGATTCAGATTCAGATTCAGATTCAGATTCAGATTCAGATTCAGATTCAGATTCAGATTCAGAGTGTTACCGTGATGCATTCAAGTTCAAATTCGAACGAGAGACAATTTGATAATACTTTTCAAGTTCCACACATAGGACGCGCATGATACGAGCTGCCTCTCGTGTGCCCACGAATTCCTCTCGGAGTCACTTGCAATTGGCACGTATCAATGTCGGAGCCCGCGCTGTGGCCCAAACAGGCTTCTGACTCAGTTCTCTCCACTCTATAACATCTCGGGATCCAGTCCAAAACCCTCGAAGCTACGCAAAAACATGGGCAAGAACAAGAAGAACGCGACCCCTGGAGAGGAGAACCTTCATCTCCCACCTCACCCCTTCTACTCCGAAAGCACCGCTGACGCGAACGTCACGTCGTTCACAGCTATTGTGGATACACACACGCATCTAGTGTCTACGTTTGAATCGTATGTGTCGGCTTACCCCCAGGCTAGATATCTCACTATCCATGATTTCGTCCGCGGGTTCTACACGTCGGAACATCCCAGCAAAGTCGAGGCGATCGTGGATGTTTGGTGTGAGGCGCCGGTCACCAAAACATGGAAGGAGATCGCCGATAGTGCATTGACTGAGGAAAGCAGACGAGACCTCTGGGGAGGTATCGAGTACTGGTTTGTGATTGGTACGTCTCCCGTCAAACACCTACTACCAGTTGAATCCTGCTGTTTCTGATCACTGGCAATCATCTCAGGCGTTCATCCGTAGGCGATTCGTCCTTGATCTTGATTTCTATGTTATACTTATCGTTTGAAACCAGACATAACGCAAAATATTACACAGATGAGGTGGAGAGAGACATGTACGCCAATTTTTCTGTTGTCGTCGCTAAAGTCTCACGTGAAACCACTGGCGTGTCAGTCTCGAGGCAATGACACACCCCCGTTGCGTGGGATGGGGAGAAATGGGCCTAGATTATCACTACGATAACTCTCCTCGACAAATCCAACAAGATATCTTCATTCGTCAACTACGACACGCCGTCAGACTGGGAAAAACGTTGACTATCCACACACGGGAAGCCGAAGAAGACTCTGAGCGTATCCTCAAAGCTGAAGTTCCGAAGGATCATAAGGTCTGGACTTGATTACGACTCTGCGTATACCATTCGAGTTCATACGATCGTCACGTTTCAGATCCACATCCATTGCTATACTGATTCACCTGAGTGGGCCAGCCGCATGCTCGACCATTTCCCTAACCTGCACATTGGTATTACTGGTATGCATCCGTCTTTTCTTGATCCACGACATCACGCCTGACGCATGCACATGCACCTTTTCGTAGGCGTCATTACTTACACGACGAACCTGACCACATCAGCTGTCATACGCCAAATGACTTTCTCTTCGTCCGCTTCTCCAACGCATCCGAGTCCTCGGATCCTACTAGAGACCGATGCGCCCTTCATGACGCCCTCCAACCTGTACAACACCCTTCCAGCTCTCAAGAACCGTCGATTACCGTTGTCGCTCACATCGATGATACCTTGGACCGCAGAGTTCGTCGCCCGTGTAGCAAATGAGGGTCGGAGCGCTGCTCCGGAGGAGACTGATAGCTCGCCATGGGACATAGAGAAGGTTATGCGTGTTGCGCGTCAGAACGCGAAGACGGTATATGGCGTTTAAGTGATACATAGTACATGATGAACGAGGATGAAATACATGAGGGGGCATAAAATATTTCAAGAGAGCGTAGGCTCTGCAGCATGCTGCGAGAAATTCGGGAGGTTGCAAGTTGATGTTTAGATAGAAATAAGTAGGCTGAGCATACCAGTGCTTGATCCATGCGGTAAAACTTCAGGGAACGGCGTGCCAGCACGGTCATCCTTAGATCACGGACACTTGATATTGACGGAGGCTGACGTTCACGTCGGCATACATCGAGGCCTTCTCGTGCAAACGTGTGTTCACATGGGACTGCAACGAGGGTCAAGAAATCGAGAACCTCTCGCAAAGTACATTTCGACTCACAAGAGGTGCGATGGGACCTTCTTCAGCTTGGATGGCAAGCAACGTCCGCAGGCTTTGCATCTCATTGAGTATCTACAAATTTGAAGTAGACGGTAAGTATTCAAATCTGCGAGTATTGAGGTAAACCTGAAGACGTACACCTTTCCATGCGTTCCAACTCGTGGACGATCTCTCGTCAAGTTGCGTGCACCCGTCCTGCCACTCCGGTTCATCAACAGCGCCGAAACGGGTGCCCTCTGAAAGAAGAGATTACGATTCAGCATCTCGTCAGAGGCTGTGGCTCACTGGCAGCGGACTCAACATACCTTTCTTGATGAGCCATCTTCTGTAGAAGAAGATCGAAGAGTAAAGAGCCTAGCGAGAAGTGAGATAGCGGAATACATATGATCAGGAAACTCACACCAAGACAGATAGGAGGCGCTACTGTCATGATAATAGTTGATATTCCGTCCTCTGCCCCACCGCTGAGCATGTCGAACAATAGTCCTGGGAGGTTCTTCGCGGAATCCTTGAGCTACATCGGAATCGGGTGAATTGATGACACAACGGTATACTGTACGTGACTTGCCTTGCAAAGGTAGCTATTCATACACGCTTGAGTAAGCAGTAGAAAGAGTAGTGTAACGAGAACTAAATACTGACTCTTGCAGATTCTGCTGGTGTTTGCGCTTCAGGTCATCCTTCAGATGCCTATGGAGTACTTCACACAGCGAAGACGCTTCTTGGACTTCAATAGTAAGGATATAGAAATCGTCTGCAATTTGGCGCGTCACGGCTTCTTTCTGATACATGTCCTGTACCGACACTCAGCGAAATCCGAGAATGAGACACAAGCGCGTACCTTCAGGCATACTTCAATCTCAGCCTTAATGTCACACCATTGGACTGACGTCCCGTGCAACAACGGCAGGATCAATTTGAAGTCTGGAGAAGATATGCAGTCAGTCGCTAGAAAATGAAGAGTTTTCAGCACTAGAATCACCTTCAAACCTAGACTGAACGTCGCAAGCAACTTGGCGTGAACGCCGTACGAGCTCTTGATACCGCTTTCGGGATTGTTCAGAGACTGCTTCGATTAAGAGAAGCACAGACAGACCTGGTGAAGCCCGCGTAGTTTAAGGAGCACATCTGCAACAGCGCCGCTGAATCTTTCCAGACCACCGTGTCGTTCAAGCCCGTCTCGCAGAGACGTCAATTGGCAAACGAATGTCGTAAAAGTGTGATCAATCTTGAGGGTATGGAAGCTCAAATCGTGAAGGTCATTGGCGAGGTCCTGCTTGCCGTCGGAAATCATGGTTGAAGCGTAAGAGAGCTTGTCTGGTGAAAATCGTAAAGGCAAGATGTCAAAACAGGGGCCAGGGCAACGCTATATCTTGTCTTCCACTCGTCCAGCATGCGGATGAGGCGTGAAAATTGCCATGGCGAAATCGCGTTCTTTCCAAGGTTTATGGCAGCTGGATGTTCGCGGATCCTTGCCAGAAGAGGACAGTGATCCAGATTCCGAAACATAATGCCACCGCGTTGGAGATTGCCAGGATGTCGCAGCTCGCTCCGAGGTCTTGAAAACCGCACATGAGGAAAGTGGCCATTGTCCAGAATATCCTGGTACTATTCAGTGGTGGAAGTATCTGGCATGCGGTATGTGATCGCAGCAGCTGAAAATGCTGTCTGAGAGTGTGATGATCGGCACTCTCTCGTTATGGGGTCTTGGGCAGAACGCACCTGGCCGCCTGCTGTGATCCACGCGTTCTACCGTCGGACGAGGCCTGGTATTAGTATACACATAATAAACTTGTCGATATTGCATATTTTACATGGCTGTAGCAGCAGTCTCCATACACGTGGTCTTCACGACTGACCTTCGAATATCACATTCCTGTACCCTTTTCCCATGAGCCTCAGAGGCTGAAACGTCAAGGTGCGCACCGGTATTCAAACAAAGACATGTATCGTGGGATGGTATGGAGAGACTGTCTGTATACCGACGACGATGGGGACTTCGATTACAGAGCTCATCAAGAATAGCGCATAGATAATGACATCAGTTCGAGTGATTCTTGGGCTTCTTCGCATAATCCACGCAAAAGTTTCTGCATAGCAACTGAAGGCAAGGAACTTAGGAAGCACCTCTCAAGTTTCCGAGTGAACATTTCGTGACCGTAGTGGATAATCTATATAAATACAGCCTGAGCGTATGCAACATCACGCATGAACACGCACGTTACCATCGGAAGCTGCACTGTTTCAATTTGCCACTTGATGCCAATGTGGTGGCCCATGACAGGCAGATCTGCTCCAAGACACTATACGAATCTGGCTTCATCCACAGCCTGCATGTGACGACAGAAGTGTTGCAGCTTGGATATGAAAACGGAAAGGCAAGCAAATTGAAAGGGCAAGCAGAACTGGACAACGTCGCTTGCGGCCGTCCCCGGGCGGCCCACGAGTCGGAGGATCAAAGTCTGAAGTCCGAAATTCATCGTCGTCGTCTGGGATTCAAAAGTTCTTACGGCCATTGGCCATGAATATTGCATGAATTTGTATACAGAGTCTATCGCTTCCGTTTATGACGGACACTGCTGCTGGGAGGACATGCACAACACTGTACTGTTCGTACTCTCCATGAAATGCAATCAATTTCTGTCTCGTATTCTTGAAGCCTGTAATGAAGCGGCGCGGCGCGCTGCTTGCTCACCCGCTCAGCTCAGCTTTCGTCCGTCTTCTAGGTCAATGTGCAACGTTCCTTTGCGTGTTTTCAATGTAACGGTGCAGTTGTTCGGGCTAATATCTTGAAGATGCTGCATGGTTTACTCAAAACCAGGGACCCGATGGCAGAGCCTCAAGCTCCCAACCAGAACGTCTCTAGGCCGACCCCAAATTGTTGTGATTATCCATAACTTTTTCCATGTTGAACGATAATGCTTACCTGTCTCTAGAGCTGCCCAGTTTTTGAACATGGGCTTACTGTTCTCATTGCTATTTGCAACAGCTGACGACGTCAGAAATGAGGCTATACGCCCAAGCTCAGAACGACCTTCCAGTAAACTTGACGACCCCACACAGCGCCTCGCTTCCGACATTCTACGTATAAGACGACATGCGGCAGTCGTGGATGCGCTGTTCAAACAAGTCGATCGGATACTGATCGACATGCTGAACGTATCCTGGCTGACGTTTCAGCCTCGCTTGAAAGCAACGATTAGGGAAATACACGAGGAGTGGTCAATTCTCGACCAGGTACGCCCAAGCCCTTACCGTCCTCATCGCGGATATAACCGATGTGTAATCCCTAGAATTATCGCGACATCTTGTGGCGCTCACGAGAGTTGGCGGGGGTTGCTCAGGCGATAGTGGCTGGTCAGTTCGTTTGGACTTCATACCAGTGCTGAAACCTTATTGCTCATGCTTTGACAGATTTCATCGAAGTATGTGTTCCTCGGCTCCGTAACGAGGATATCTCAGCAAGAAAGAAAATCGAAGAGATACGAGAGTATGAGCAGGTAACCTACAGGACTGTACAATTGACGGCTCTATACTGAATCTCTTTCTCACTCAGTCCGATCCTAAACACATGTCAGAGGCCTCAGACTTTGACACACGCGCCATTGACTTGCTGAAATCGGTGCAGCGAGTCGGACAAAGGTGGTACGATATAAGCTCTCAACAAAGATGGCGAACCAGAAAGGACGTTCAGTGAGTATCGTATGTCCTTTTGAGATGATGACGCTCAATTTGGTTTAAGGCTTAGCACCCTGGTCCGTCAGCATGTTGTATATCGCAGCAGATGCACTCAAACAAGTTTTGATAGCTCCAACAGATCTGTTTATCGCTAGGAGCAGAGCCTGCTCTGTCCGATGCGACACATTCTATGGAAGTGCTTATGTTTATCAGCCCCATCTTTTCGTCCAAGGTAGGGGTATTATCATCCCAATGGTTTGTCGCTCTAATACTTGCGAAGGTCACGATGACGAAAGCTCCGGATGTGGCGACACAATTACCGTATGAGGTGGGTATACAAGCTGGAGCCTTTGGACTTCTCTCAGAACTATCTTTAATCGCGCATCTTTCGGTCACCGTGAGCGTCTTCAAGCCTGTCTTTCTATAATGCGTGCGACTCAAAAATTTCTTCACTCAGATTCATCGTGATATCGAAACTGTGGCAGAAAGTTTACAAAGGCCGATTTCCCATGCATCAACAAAGGTACGTCTTTGAGCTTGACTCGAAACCCTATCCTTACTCTTAATATTGTTTGGGTAGTCCGCAATGCCTATCGTTGACCAGCTTGAGAGAATATATGGACCCCTCATGCATGCCTTACGACAATATCAAGTTGCGATTATCGAGTCGTAAGCCAGCAAAAGTTATCGAATGCTCAGCATGGAAACACCCTTATCATATCGTATTACACGGACTCCCTATCTACACGCTATCCTATGTCGTATTATATATCTTATTCGTGTATGGCTTATAGAGTATAAAAGACATGCTGTGTGGAAAGACTCAACAGGAAAGGTCGTCCTCCAAGAGAAGCGCGCTACATAACGCGACGATCAGTGTACGGTGTACACACGTGAGGTACTGGGATCTACCGTGGCATAGGCGTTGGATTATGAGCCACAACCGTGTTCTGGTACTTCTGCAATGCGTCACGGAGGGTCATGAGTTGCTTGTTAAGTAGCTGTGTGCGTTTGTCGAATGTCTAGAGAGAGAAAGTGGGTGAATAGCGAGCTTCAATATGCCTAAATATGATCGCGTACCAGCACCTGAGTAGACGACTGCTGGAGCTTCAGTCTCTCGTATATGTCCTGCAAGGCACTCGTAATCTGATACTTGGGAGGTAAATCTCAAACGGAACATGAGACGCATCGTGGGAGTACGTACCGCGGCCCAAACGTTACAGATTACACCTAGCTTCTCCAGAAGAGTGAAGCCGTCACTATCCAAGTGTAAAACGTCCAAGACTTCTTTGACGTTCGCGATGGGTCTCGCGTTGGTTTTGAGGACATTCGCCAGAGACTCGATCTAATCAGAAGCGGTATGATGTTAGATGCAGATATCAACTGGCACTCAAAGGGAGGCATACAGTATTACTGATGCTGCTAGGTATGATGGTCAATTGTTGATAAGGCGGGTAGCGTAACAATACGTACCTTTTGTTACTAAGAGACAACATGGATACACTCAATAAAACTTCCCTCACGTTCCCGTGTAACGACTGTATACCCTGCGAGATACTTCGGGCAGACTGTTCGTCGTTTTTCGTGTTCTGTCACAAAGCAGAGAAACGTCAGCGGCAAAGATCGAACGGAGAAGACTGAATAATATACCGATATCATCTCTTCAAGCGACGCCTTCCTCTCAGAAAGTGTAATGGAGGAATCAAGCATGATAGGAATCTGAATCTCAATGTATTCTGTGCACAAACAATGAGAAAGGACATGAAGTAACAAAGCGTACAAGCATACCATCTAATCTGCTCTTTGCAGAACCAGCAACTCGTCTAGACTCCCACACCGTCTGCTGGAAACTCTGCTCAAGAAGAAGGACAAGGATGGGTACGACATGAGCAAAGAGACTTAACGACCTACGTATTGACACCCGCGCCATTTGGTTCGATATCTGATGATGGAGGAGTGCTGGATAGGACGCCAGCGCATGGACGTCACGTTCTTGAAACTGGTCTCGTCCTTAAGTTTGAGGAGGTCTTGGTAGACAGAAACGAACGCATCCTCGGCGGATTTGACATCTTGTCCTACTCGGACGATGGAGTCTTCTAAAGCTGAGTCTTTATTGCCGAAAGACATAACGAATGAGAGCACGGGCCCCGGAGAATATCTAGGAGTTGGTAGGAGCGGCGGGGATGATACGTCGGGATACGACCTGGAAACTGGCAGACGGGTCACAAGCAATCGTGTTCAGCGGCGCTCATAAATAGGAGACGGCATGCTTATCCATACCATTCATGCCTACAGAGACACTTTGATCGGAGCTCTTGCACCTCACGTCCTCCAGCACTTTCGCTTTCTAAGAATGGAATCGTCAGTGTATCTTAGATTGGTGTCGGAAATGAGATCAACACCGGTCCGTGTCCAAGGGTGATTCCTGAAGGTGTCACTGTTTTTTCACCCAACTATGAAGAGTCACATACTTCAGACAAGTTGTTTCAGGTTTCCTGAAGAGCGAGACGGCATACGGCAGCGGAGGTGTCATCCATATCCATGTCACAGAGGCCTACATTGAGCATTCATCGCGACATCGCGACCAAGTTGCTGCATTCTAGACGTTCACCCGCCACGTGGCATCATGATGCATGAGGCCAAAGCGTGAATCCGGCGTCGTGATGACGGGTCGGGGGTGAGGTGGACCTTCGAACATAAGGAAGAAAGAGAACTTTCAAAGAGACAGGAAGTACTGTACAAGAATTATGTTGAGAACGTTGAGAACAACAAGATGCGCTGTAGTAGCACAGAGCCGCGACGCCGAATGCAGGCAACAAAAACCAAAAACGGGGGCGATCAAGAAGCTTTTGCCAAACAAGTACAAACATTTCACGTGTCATGACAATCTCTGGGCGCTACTCCACGGCGACCTGATACTCGTGCAGTGCGTGAGCTAAAGTTCGGTAGCTTGGTTCAAGGTTCTCTAGGCGAATGGAGCGAAACTGGAGGCTAATATGAGCATGGATCGCGAAACAACTAGATCGCACGCACCTGCGGAGTGGTTGACACTCGCACGAAACCCAACTGATTACTGGCGAGCTGTAGATCCGTTTGAATCTGAAGATCTCACCTCTGTAAGTGACACATCCGTGAAGACTCAGAAGAGTTCATTGTCACTCACTGCACTCCACAGGTGGCATATTGCCGTGAGCTTCGAGATTAGCTTCTCGGTATCTGCAACCGGTTGATCTTGAGCTGCGTTGTCTTGACCAGGAGGCGCGCTCCCGGACGACTAGCAGAAGCAGTACAATTAAATAATGACATGGCAGCATCCAGGAAACAGGCGTACCTCGATGTGAAAAGATGGCATGAGAAATGAGATGATGGCTATGACGCCCTTTCCTACAAATGAATCGGAGGTGGGCACAAAAACACCCAAAGACTCCCGAATCATGTCGAACTGGATCAAAAGTCAGCACGAATAGGTACTTTGGCGAGTGTGATAACCTTTTCAGCGATCCTGTAGATAACATTTCAGTAGAGCGATCTTCACCATAACATCATAGATTCAAAGGACACCTGTCACTTTTGGTATACTTCTTCGCTTTGATCTGCAATTCCCTCCAACGATAAGCACATAGCTGAACAGCCGAGGTGAGCTCTGCAAAACTGCGGGTCACATCGGTTGCTTGGACGTTGCTGTCAGCCATCTGAAATGAAGTAAGCGAATGTGTCCCACCCATGGCTGTTCATACGACATACCTTCACATAAACTTCCAACTCCTTGGCTTTTGTCTCATCCGCGACCGTTGAATTTAACAGCAGAGGTAAGTATACGTCCACAAAGTCTGGGACCGTATGGCATGAGCTATCGAACAAGTCGCAAAGACATTCGTCCAGCTGACCAGCAATAAGCGCTTGTGCGCTTCCAGCAATCTCGCGAGACCGCCATAATGTCTCTTTGAAGGTCTTGCAGATTATTGTTTCGTCAACATCTACATCGCAAAGAGAGCCATAAGAACTCACGTTATAGTGCTCTTCCCATTCCTTCTGCAGTTTGCCGACCTTCGACACAAAATCAGGGTGTCTCTTCACGTTATGAATGATACGCAGGAGCTCATCGTTGATGCTCTTGAAGGCGGAGTTGACATCGTTCGCGTCGCGTCGCATTCGGAGAATGCTTTCAAGGACGTGATCTTTCGACTCTGTATCGTCTCGCATCATCGTCGTTCGTTGTGGTTGAAGAGGAGATCACAGGCGTTGTTCGACCTGTGCTGATTTATGACGTACAAAGGCCATGGCCAAGGCCGACACACGCCGTTTCCTCGTTGCAGCCTCAAGGCCATATCGTCCGAAAACATGAACGGAGTCTACCACAGCCTGTCATGGCGGAGTGTCAAGTGGGTAGATGAAAGTCATTCACTTCGCTATATGTGTGAAGAAGGTGGATGGGCATGATCCGCGGTCAAATTTCCGAAGTAGTTCGATGAGAATGTCGAAAGCCGGTAGGATACCACCCGCAGTCTGTTGATCTATATAAACGGGCGTTGTGGTGATAGGGTATAACTCACTGCGATAGCCCACTGCATTCTGTCCTGTATCCTCCTTGACATTGCGAGTGGCAACACACTTCGGGTTTGGGCTGTAAACACCGGAGACGTGAAGTGACATAGGACAGTACCTTGGATAGTACTAGTCACAGTAAGGCGGGGAAGTTGGAATGTCGGAATATTGTCAGGGTTATGGTATACAACATAACCCATGATTGGCGTATGATTCTGAATGCGAACGTCAACATGAATTCTCCGACTCTTGGAAGGAAACAATTCGGCGCGCTGGCAGTCGCAGTGGGAGGCTGTGACCTGTCTTTAGCGGGGTCGATCGCTCATTTTTAATGTGAACCACGCACAATGCAGCACAGTTAACACTGCCTCCATGGACTTCATATACCACTCGCTGGCAAAAGCTTCACTGAATGACCGCTCCAACAGCCTCACAATTTTCGACATTACCAGACCACTGCGAGGGCATCCTAGAGCTCAGATCAGACTCGGACGACAATACTGATGGGCGGATTATGTGCCCTGCGTTTACTATGCGGGTCACGAGCCTCAGGAAAGCCTCGCAGTGGTCCAGAGTCATACCATTCGACTACTCATCATCTCAGATTGGATCCTGAACCTCTCCATTTGGATCTTCCCAAACAGCAGCTCGAGCATGGGTTTCTGGCAGTTCGCGGACGTCTGTCAGAGGCGGATGCTTTGTTTTCGCAGGCGGAAACGCAGCTCTCCCGCAGCTGGTGCAAACTTCGACTGATGATACAACCTCAGTTGAGGAAGTCCATCGAGGACATGCGCAAGCAACTTAGACAGGCCCGAGAAGTATGTGAAACTGTGATTTTTACGTCATCATTCTAATCAAATTTTGCAGGAGTATCACAACCTCGCATGGCTCTCGCGGGAGCAAGCTGGGGAGGCGCAAGCGTTGGCGACAGGTATGTCTTCAAGTTCTGTCTATTCCGTATGGCCGCTCTGAGTCTTACATACAAATGTAGATTTCACACAAGTGTGCCTACCTCGGCTACGAAATACCAAGATATCGTTACCGGTCAGAGTTGAAGAGCTCAATGATTACGAAGAGGTAACGTGTGCTGTTCGGGTTAGGCCTTTTCTACAACGCGTCACTCATATTTGTATCTCAACTAGATGGGATCTCGACTTCAAGAATCACGACAGAAGTTCAACGAGAGACTGGCGCTGCTAATCCAGAAACTACGTTCTATTGAAGGTCAGCTTAAAGTCGTTGCTTGCAGTCGTCCCAGGGTCATGTACGTCGCCAGGATCTTTCTCTAAGTAAGCGGTGATTCACCACTTTCCCCTCCAGGTCTTCGGTTCGTTACACAGCTTTGGTCCTGAAGTCTTCAGCTACTGATCGTCTCTATTAGATTAAACGCATCTTGTTGGAACTAGCTGTCCCCGTCTTCAAGTCACCGAACGTCGAAGTCGTTAGCATGCACAGCCTACTTCAAATCTTGAGCCCATCGTTCGCGAGTGATGTAGGCTTGATTCTGATCTTCGTATACGTGAACCTGACTTGAATCGTAGATCCGAGGAACGAGATACTTCTTGGAGACCATGGCTAGTACGATTGGTAATGACTTGCCGCTCTTCGCGAGATGTACCATCCTAATTTCATTCGCTAGACCCCTCAATCTTGGCACCGCTTCGATCATCCGGAATTGGAGGCACCCTTACTGCGATCTCCTTACTCTCCTACGTGGTACGTTGCTCTCGCAAGTGAACATATACGTCTTACTGAGTCTATCGTCCTATCAAGATGCATCTTGACATACGGAGATTACGCGATCAACTCAAGAACTGGACAGCGCAGGCGGTGCGTGTGCTTCTTAAGAATCATAGTCATCTCACCAGGCTCATGTACAACGTACAGCCTATCGAGACTTTCGTCGACCTTCAGAACATCGAACAAATTTATTCCTTTCTTGCTTCTGCGCTGCACCAGTACCAAGTTGCTGTGTAGCGTGATATTGTCCCTTATCGTTCTCAGTTTCCTTCCGTATTATTTCTACTTCGACGTCCGCCCATTATCCGCTCCTTCTCCGGACCTTATAATCTGTACTAGGCCGGCCCTGCAGCATCACCAGGTTGTCGCTTCTTACATTACCATGCAACATGCAGTATGCGGCTCGTCTTTACATGTATGCCTTCATCTTTGCTTTTTATTGGGACATTTATTCATTCACGCACATCTCCATCGCTGCCACTGTCAAGGGCCGCGATCGTCGATATTGAAGAGCACTGCAGCCAATATGTTTCGGCATACTCTGGGCTGCGGACATATCTAGCTCAATGTCACACACTAAGAAAGAGAGATCAGCTTCTCGGATTTCAAACCCCAGTACACGTACACTGCGTATCATACGGGGACCGCCGCCGTTCAGCTAGCCTCATATTGATATCTCAATTCCGTACATATCTACGTGTCTGTGTTGTATAGGAGAGACTACGGGTTCGCAGCACGTACTCGACTGATGGCACACTGTAAGTTATGACTTTGTTGAGACAGACCTTCCGTGGTAACCCTTCCATTGATCCCGTGCCGCGCAGCCTGTCAACCTCTCATAAGTACGTGGCAGAGCGCGATTTCTGAATGGGCTGGATTGTGGACTGAGACATCCTCCTATACATGCGTACGACTGCGTGATGGGTGAGCTCGCGAAACAACGGTCAATTAGAGTACATCAGAGACTCAAAACGGCCTGACTTCGCGTGACACCACTCTCATACGCTCGCAGGGCCTCAACAAGGTCCCTGAAGACAGGTTCGAGTGCCGTCATGCGAATGTCAAAGAGCTGTTTAGTAACGTCAATCCCCAATACCTATGGCAATAAGGCGGCTACACGTACTGTCAGACTGATATTCGCCCCTTCAGCCTGAATTTCTAGCCTCTTGTGTATCTGTCTCAATTCCGTGCATATCTTGAAGAATTGATTAATACGTCAGGTCCTGAACTAGAACGTATCTGCGCACCTGGAGCCAGATTCCGTGTATGAACTGTATTTTGTCCACGAGGGACGACATACCCAGTTCGACTGGGCTAGGATCGATACCTTCATTGATACCGTGCGCGGTGTAGTCCGGGGATAGAGCCGCAAGTACATGAGAAAGTTGAACGGGTTTGGCCACATCGCGTGCTGGGGGCCACTTGGACTGGAGGCTATGGATCAAATGTTTGAGCTGCCACACGAGTTGGCGGATCAGAGTCACGACTCAAAAGAGTAAACAATAAGCTCGCACAATGTGACCTAGACTACCAATCATGATAGGTCACTTCAGTTGTTTGAGTGAACTACTAATCTGGATATACCACAAACCTGCTTTCCTTGTTGCTCAGATGCTGTATCTTTTGCTCATGTAACTGTGTCCACACGTTCAAGGCTCTGTCTAAGCCCGAGTGCAACTCCTCGAAGGCATCTGCAGTGTGTTGCGCAGCAGTCTCGTCCGCTGGAACGGACTGCATAAACGTCAGAAGTTGGAACTTCAAAGAAACGGATTACAGGCACGTGCCCACCTTTATCACACTTCCCAAGAGCAGAACCTTCTCATCTATACCGACGTTCCCATCCCTTATAAACGGCAAGGAGGTTTGAAGAAAATCTACAAGCCGGTTAGTGAATATTGGTGCGCCCCAAACGCAGCAATCGTACCGTCCAGCTTGGCGGAAGCCGCTCCAGCGACATCCCGTGATTTCCACAGGAGATCTTTGTATTGCTATCAAGGGATATTCAGCGGAGATAAAAAGGAAAGAGACGATGAACGTACTTTGTGGTACCCTTGCAAGTCATCCTGGAACTTAAGGACGTCCTGACGAAAGAACAGGTGGGGATGAAAGAAACTGAGTGTTTCCTCAGCGATGATGGAGAGTTCTTCGTCGATCTGCACAAACGAGTTGTGGATGAGTACCGCGTCGGACGCCAGATGTTCGACGTCCTGGACGAGTTTCTGGCCATTTGAAGGTGGCATAGCGAGGGTACGACAGCGCAACTATCAGCATCTCCGCTCAATCCCACCATGAAGGAGCTTTAAAGCCCAGTGTGGGTGGCTCTCTGATGCGAACCGTTATCGTGGTTTGATCAGTGTTGAATTTCAGCTGTAGCGCGACGTCCTGGCGCTATTCACATGACGGCTGCTAGACATTCCTCCATGCCATCCCTGAGACCACTTCGCCAAGAATGTCGCTGCGCCTGAGAAACACAGTCATCACGAGTATTGCAAATTAGGTGAGATTGTGACGGAGATGAAGCGGACTACGTACCGATTCGTCTGTGTTGCATCAGAAAGTACGTTCTATGAAACTTCCTAGACATACACTCCTATTGAAAGGCCTTCTCAGCAATCTTTTCGGACTTTTAACTCGCAGGTGGCAGAAGTAAAGACGGAGCGCTCACCACAATGAAAACACCAAAACGTCTCCCTTTGAAGCAATCTTCGAGTTGATACATATGTACATCGGCAGCATCGCTGCTGACTTTCGATGGCTCACAGAACTCCAACAAAAGTGCTGCTTAGGCAGCATGATGACGTTGCAACACCTACGAAGTCAATGCCACGCCTCCTTATGGTTCGACCTTGTCAAAAACCGGGCGCGTAAAAGGAATGTAACAGCAACACGCACCATCAGCAAGGTAACAGGGTGTTACATCCAGCGCTGTCATTTGAACAGCAGCAAGACATTATGGGCGTTCAATGTCAGAGCCATCAACCTTTGAAGACACGGACTCCGGGATACTTGTCTTCATGTCGTCAACGTGTTCTCTGACAGACGAAGACTTGGACGTGTGTCGCTGTGTGTCAACGCACGTTGCATTCGAAACGCTAGAATAAGATGGAGCGCAAGACATCATGATGCCTCTTCGACTTGTTTTAAATTGTCGTCTAGTCAGTAGTAGTTCAAGTTGGGGCAGAAGACGACATGGCCATGGGCTGGGGTGATTGCCGAAAAGGCAAGCTTCCGGAGGCCCGTGCATAATAGACAACAACAACGCCCGGAACCTCGAACGGGTGATCCAGGACCCTGGAAAATCCCCTCAGATGCCACTTCCAAATCTCGAGGGTTAGATGTCGGGACGGACCCGGGCTCAGCGGCCATTTTTGTCGGGAAAAAGGGAAGTGGCATACCCGTAGACGGCCTCCACGTGCCCGCCAGGCTGTCAAAAAAGCTCAAAAATCCTCCTCAGGGCTCACCAGAGGCCAAAAACGGTCCTCGACGTGCTCTGCGCGTCCATTGAGGTCGTTCGCCTTCATTTCACTTTTTTCCAAGGGAAATATGTGGACACCCATCTTGGAGGCATATTTTTGTCGGGACGGCGACACAGGCCTTCGGCCGATCGACCTCCCATTTGTCGGGACCTGACACAGGCCTTCCGGGATTTTTGGCCCATTTTTGTCGGGATCGGGAAGAGGCATTTGGCGGAGTTTTCCAGGGTCCTTGTAGGCTGCTCTCGTTGACAGACACATGTCGCAGCCAAGACAGAGCAGGTAAGTGCACACCTCAGACCGCGATCCTTCCTCACTTCTGGCCACAGATAAGAACAAATCATCAGGATGTGAGGTGGGATTGCGAGAATCGATTCTTTCGCGCATTGGCCTCCTCGCCATGAACGTGGCGTGTACGTTTGACCGGTGACCGCCCACTGCTGGCGATCCCGTTGTCTTTCTAGTTGCTGGAGGTTGGATCAAACCAACAGGGCAGAGCCGCCGTCGTCTGACGCTGGCCAGGATGATCCCGTTACGATTGCCCGCGTTACGGCGCTCGATCACAACGCACGGGGCCAAAAAACTTCGTTCAGCAGCATTGCGCCGTCTTGCCTGGCCTAGCTCTATTTTCAGTAGTCAAAGAAAAGCAGTCTGCAATACCTCGTGCCACACAAGATTGAGAACGCAATGGCATCGGTGAAAGAGACCTGAGGCCTGAACTAGCAGCTGCTAGCGAGTGACCTTCTAAAGATCGCCTCGCTGAGAATGGAAAATTGCAAGTGCAGGCGTTTGCAGGTGAGCGAGGGAGACATCTTGGGACGTCTTCCGTTCGCGCAGACTTTTATCCGTAAGGAGAATTTGGCACAATCTGTACACGGGAGGCGGTGCTGATCTGGGGTGCCAATCTCCAGCATGTGTATTCGCAATGTTTGCATCGAAATTATCAATTGTACGGCAAGTAAGTCATGTACGGCGACAAGAATGGGTCCGGCCCTCACTCCCGACTCGCAAGTCTCCCCCAGGATGCGACGCTGTCGTAGGGAGTCGGAGTCTCGGAGAGCACCCATCGGACGGACTGCGTGATCATCATCAGCCAATTTCCTGCAGGTCTTTGACCATGTCATTCACAGGACTGCTACACTGACGAAGTTACGTACCGCAGCGGCGCACTACTCACCGTCAGCTCGGCCATCAGAGTCGACCCATCATGTACCTACTGTACCAGCAGCGTTCGACAGAACCAGTAGAAAGATACCCCACGGACATCGTTACTTAGGTAACGTTACTGCACAGGCGTCCCCGGACAGGATAAATGTGATGTATGCCCCCGCTAGTACTCTTCCTCACCTTCGTGCTTATCTGCCAGGTGGCAGTGTTCCATCATAACCTCCGGTTGCCATGCAATCGTTAGACAGTGTATTCGGGGATCAACGTTCGACGTTCAACATTGCTATCCCAGAGCAAATGGAGAGACTTAGCTACGACCTGTGATGACTGACGACCCTCTTTGCGGACAAGCTGGTGATTAGATTATTCATACTTGCCTTCGCCGGACTATCGAGGTTCGACATACAGATGCACACGCCAATACTTACTCATAACGCATAAAAACTGATAGCTAGAAAAACGAGGATGGATGAACAACGACGAGAGAAGGAAAAGAAAGGTGCCCATGCATGCATGGGAGAGACTGGGGAAAGATGCTCGCCCTACCAGTTACAAGCCATCCTGGTGCGCGGGGGGTATATCATCACCTTGTGAGCAGCTACATCACCATCACAGACCGTTGAACGCCCCACAAGCAAGACTTGAAACCTAGTAGCGGGGACGCTTCGCATCCCGGTCGTCGTACATGCCTGGACCACCTTCGCGCTTGAGGTCACCTCGGAAACCGTTTCCTCCGCCAAATCCTCCTCCAGGCGGACCGTAACCTCCCGGCCCTCCTGGACCACCCCCAAAGCCACCGCCTGGGGGACCGTACCCTGGCCCACCAGGACCAGGACCGTTCGATGGGCCGCCGCCATAACCATTCTGTCCCGGGGGAGGATGCTCTCCGAATCCTCCGGATTGGAACCCAATACCGCCACCGCGTCCGCCTCTGAACAGTCGGGGTGTCGTGTGAAAAGATGGTCTGAGAGGATTAGAGGGATTGTTCGCATACCTGCCACCGAAGCCACCGCCTCGACCACCACCGAAGTCGTCTCTCCCTCCACGGAAACCTCCTCCGCCGAATCCGCCTCGGTCGCCACCTCCAAACCCTCCTCTGTCGCCGCCGCGGAACCCTCCCCGTCCCCCACGGAAACCGCCTCTATCACCTCCACCTCCTCTGTCGCCGCCACGGAATCCACCACCTCCGCCGCGGAACCCTCCTCCCCTGTCGCCTCCACCAGCAAAGCCACCACGCACGCTTGCACCGACGAAAGGCGCAGGAGCCTCTGGTTTTGGCCGACCACCGAGACCACCGCCAAGTCGTCTGGGCTTCCAGCCTCTTACCGTCCTGCCTCGCTCGACATCGACAAGGACTCTCTTGCCCATGATTTGCAATCGGTCGGACTCCTTGTAAGCAGCTACGAGACAGACAGACAAAAAAAGAAAAGACGACAAACCGAAAGGTTTTCCGGTGTGATTAGTTTCGGAGATGTGAGAAGTGTGTTGAGGGTTTGTATACCTTTCATGTCTCTTTCGCGCTCAAACACGATGAATGCATACCCTCTGCCACGTCCCTTCTTGTCGCGGACAATCCTTACGCGTTCTATGCTTCCAAACCCTTCAAATTCACGGCGAAGATCATTTTCGGTGGCGTTTTTATGCTAGAAGGGACGACATGGGTGAGCATGAAAGGCATGCAATGTTATGAAGGACACTCACGAGCCGTGAAATGAAGAGAGTCTTGTATGGGTCACCTACTGCCTCTGGGTCGTCCGCAGGCTTATCTATTGTTGGGGTCAAAAGGGAATTTCAGCGAGGGAGAGGACAGCGACGTACACGCCTCCTTGGCGATTTTGAACTCTTCCGTCTTCTTTTTCTTCCGTTCTTCTCTCCGGATGGCACGCTTAGTCTCTTCGGCATGGGTGAAGGCAGGCTCCTCGCCTTCCTCCATGCCTTCACCGCCTGCGTTCAGGGTTGCTTCTGTTTTGTCATCGCGTAACTGGGTGAGGATAGCTGCGACGCCGTCGACGTGTTTGGGCCTGACACGGTCGATGTCTCTGTCCAAGGGACGAGTGTAAGGAAGAGGGGGTCTCGGTGCGAAGAGCTTGAGAAGATTGGGGGGGAGCAGATGTGTGCCGGGCATGGTGGCGAGGCCAAGAAAAGGAATGGACTGTACGTGGCAGTTGCAGTATTTTATATACGAGACCAACGGCGAGTGTGGCGACGGCGAGAGCAAGAAGCAAAGCAGAAGAGACGCAGGCACTCGTGTCACACTCGGCATCTTCCGGACCCTCTCTTCCGGTCATTGTCGTTATTTTATTGACCAAGAACATACCAGATGCAACGCACGCTTCGCTGTACATTTCCTCAACGACACTTCTCCCGACACGCGTCCACAAAGTCCGTCGCTTTTGCCTCGTATTTCTTTCACAACGCGCGATGGTCCAGCCCCGCCTCGCCGCCGCTCACGCATGTCCACGGTGAACCCGTCTCCTGGCGTCGGGCAGACGTCCTCACGCCCAGACGACTGCTCAAGGTGTACGCACAGCTCGCAAAGTCCAGGCTCACCGTCTTGGTCGTCCTCACAGCCATGGCCGGTGTAGCCGTCTGTCCCCTGCCCACAACCGCCTCCGTACTGCTCTCCACCACAGTGGGCACCGCATTCTGCTCTGCCGCTGCAAACACTATCAACCAGATCCGAGAAGTCCCGTACGACGCACAGATGGCCCGCACTCGCATGCGCCCTCTCGTCCGGAAGGCAATCACTCCCACACACGCCCTCGGATTCGCGCTTGTCACCGGAACAGCAGGTCCTGCTCTGCTCTGGACTATGGTCAATCCAACGACCGCCATCTTGGGCGCATTCAACATTGCCCTCTACTCCGGTGTATACACCTCCCTTAAACGGACCAGCATAGTCAACACATGGGTCGGTGCTGTCGTCGGTGCTCTTCCACCGCTCATGGGCTGGACAGCCTGTGGGGGAGGTATCCTGCCGTCCGCCGAATACCCCATTCACATATTCCTACCCTCCTTCCTCTCCTCCGTCCCCGTCGACCTCTCGCTCATTGACAACCCTCTGGCTCCATTCGCATTGTTCATGCTGCTGTTTTCATGGCAGTTTCCTCATTTCAACTCCCTCTCCCATCTCGTCCGTGCTTCTTACGCGCAAGCCGGCTACAAGATGCTTTCCGTCATCAATCCCGCGAACAATGCCTTGGTGTCTCTGCGGCATACTCTCCTTCTCATTCCGCTGTGCTCTGTCGTCGTGCCGCTTTCCGGTCTGACTACATGGACGTTTGCCATCACAAGTCTCGTCCCGAACGCCATCTGGGCGCATGCTGCGTGGAAGTTCTGGCGGCAGGGCTCCGAGAAGCAAGCACGGGTCACATTCCATCATAGTCTCTGGTATCTGCCGGTGATACTGGGACTGATGATGTTCCACAAGCAGGGGGTCGATTGGACGTCTTGGATGTGGTGGAAGAGAAGAGAAGAACAGGATGTCGTTCGTTCGTAGATATTATGGTATCATGAAGTCTGGTGGTACAAGGAACACATTGTATATATAGCAAGAACATAGCTCCCTCATAATCAGGTTCTCTGCTTCGTCCGTGCCGCTTTCGCAGCCTCTCGTTTTCGCTTCAGAGCATCCAGCTTGGTCTTCAGCATCGTGACTTTCGCGTCTGCCTCCTCCTGCGCCCTCTCCTCGTCCATCAGCCTGTCCATGATCAACTCTCGCTCGTCCTGCTCCTTCTGCCTCCGCAACGCCTCTTCGCTCAGCTCCGGCTGTGATTCTCCGGTCGTCCCGGTCGCCTGCGCGAGAGCCTGCGGGAACCCCTCTGGGACTTCGCTGGCTAACACAGGCTCTGCAGCGATAGTCGCGCGATCAAAGGCTTCTCTCCGATCGTCGTTGGTAGGAGGATTGAGCACAGCCTGCTGGAAGAGCTCCCACTCTGCATCGACTGGCGGTAGGGGAGTCTCCGATGGAGCAGCATCTGCGTTCTCATCGTCGTCGTCGGGAGCTGGTAGTGGTGCTTGGGAAGGGTCTGAGAAGAAGTCGTCTGGGAATCCGTGAGTGGACGCGTCCGCTTCCAGGTCGCCCTTCCTCTTCTTCGTGTCAGGGCTCATGTCCACGTCTCCGTCATCGTCTTCCAGTGCCTCCGACTTTCGTTTTGCTTGTGCACTCTCTTCGTCCACTAACATCTGCTGCGCGAGCTCAGATTCTCGGAGTTTGACAGCATTGATGCGGTGGGTTTTACTTCCAACGTGACCGACCCAAGAGGCTGCCTGCTTGACGATAGTACTGCAAGCTAAGCATCGCAGCTGGCCAGTGGATGAGTAGGAGGCCAGTGGGTGGTTGACGCGAGCTTCTTGCCGCTTTGCCTTGAGTAGGGCGCGTACATCCGCCATATCAGTGTCAAAGCAGGTTCCAAGTCGAGAGTCTGTCGGTGGGACTTGGAGAGAGCGCCACGAGGCCCTTGAATGGCCGCTTATACGATATATACTGATGTCATCTCATCAGCCTTTACTTTTTTACGAACCTGACACTTTTTTTTACCACGACTATGTGTACTCACTCACATTCACTTTGCATATTTTTGTCATCAACGAATTGAACAAAAACAAATTGGGTGCAATGTACAGTATACCACAGGGTGCGGGACCCGGTTTCCTATGAAGGGCAGCATTGGACAAAAATAAAAAACTGTTTGTGCGACAGGAAAACCCTTGGGGGTGACCGAAAAACTGCTGTGGGGCCGGGAAAAACCGCACCGGGTGCTGAGAAAACGGTTTGAGTTGCGCAAAATCATGTTTGATGGCAGATAAATCTTGATGCCATGTGGCAAAAACACTCGCCCCCACGGAAAACTCCGGAGGCGTCAGAATAGTGTCCATGTGGCTACCAAACGTCTGTCAGGCTGTCCAAGAAAGCTGCAGCAGCCGAAAAACTGCATCGTTTCGCCCAATATCTGTGCAGGTACGTTGTATGTTGTCCTCTGCTTCAGATTTCTGAATATCAGCAGCTTACAGGTATCATAATGGTCAGTGCGTGGGCCACTGTGCGTCGCGTAGCCCGACTTGACCAATATGGATAGATGTGACAGGAAAGGATCGTCCTTCGACACCCCGCCCCACTCTTTTTTTCAATACAATCCTCGTCGCCCTCTGCCCTCTTCTCATTCTCCCCCATCACCCCCTCCTCACTCTGCGCACTTCTTCACCCAAAATTCGGGCCTCTCATCTTCCCCCCATCATTGGCACAACCTTCGCGTCGTAGAGGTCGAGTTGACCACCGTTCTCCACCTTTATACCACTCCGGTCGCGTCCAAGACGCGTCCGTTTCGTCGCAATTTTTTTATCATGCCCCAGTGCTTTCAGTGTCACCGTGCCCATACCTGCTGTTCTGTTTTTTGTCCTGTGAATCCCTCAAATGCGAACGTAAGTCTGATCTTTCAACTCTAAGCTGGTCAAAACCCGACTGATTTGAGATGTTGCAGTCACCCTGCTACTGCGGCCATCTACAGCCATCTCACAACATCGCTGATCCCCCTCCTGCACCCATTGCTCCAACCCATCCACCCCATGGATTCAATCCCCGCGGTGCATGTCGCACTGTCGACTGCCCGTGTCCTTCTTTTCGTTCGTCAGTCAACGGAACCGTAGTACGTACAGCTTCATCCGCAACGGCGATGTCTCTTGTCTCACATCTCCTACTACCGCTAGATGATCACATCATTCAGTGAGCGCTGCGGAAATTGTCCCCATGTATACTCTGCGCATGAAATGCTTGCTACCACCCACACCACGTACGTTGTGTTATCGCTTTTTCACGCGTCTTACATACTGACTCAACCTGCAAAGTCTTCTTCCCAGTTCAAACGGGCCTGTTTTACCGTATCCTCAGTTCGACCTGCGGGCAGGTCGCTCACAATCGTGGCCTCACGCTACCGTCATGTCAACTCCTTCGACCTCTGCCAGTATTCCTTCCTCATGGACACCTGCTACCGCCTCACTCCCCTCGCAAACCTTTGGGTGGCCTGCTCCTCCTGCGAGTTCTCATTCATCTTCATCCACTATGCCTCTCGCTACCCCATTCGGACTCGGGGTCCCAAGTGGAGGTAGCTATCGATCGTCGGGCACTAGCAGTCGGAGTCGGGGCAGAGGGGCCGCGGCACCCGTTGGTATTTCGAGACGGCCATCAGCCTCGACAACCATCACGTTGAAGTTGGATTTCTTGATGCTCCCTCACGATGTAAGTCGCCTACCACTGTCACATCATATTAAGTTCATGTCCTCATTCTGCGATCTGTTGGTAGTATAGCAATCCCGACAACCGTCGTCCCGACCGACTTCCTCTTGGACAGGAGTTCCTTAGCATAATTTCGACTTGCAGATCTCTCGGTCTCGCTGTCATGCACATCTTCACTGGTACTCCCGATACCAACATCATGACGGAGGTGGAGGAGCTCCTTATCGCAACCTTGGCCGAGAAACGTGTCCAGCTGCCTTTACGGGAGCCTGCTGCCTTTCAATTGAATCCCAACGAACCCAACTATGAGCTTCATTCCACCTTCCACGCTATGTCATTCCATCTCCTCACTGTTGGCAACCTCAATCGAGATCACACGAGTCGTAAGATCCAGCTGAATCAAGACGCTGGTTGTGGTTCATTCACACTCGCTGCGCTGGCGAAGGACTACAAGAAGAGCGTGAGTCCGACCGATCACGAGTACCGTCTGGTTCCTGTATGTGAGTTATGATTCGTAATATGTATGCACTGAGATTGCACCACTCATGAGCTTCGCAGGCGTCAAGGGGGACAACCTCATAGGTCCTATCTTGCAAAACTCTGCGGAAATTCACCACTGCCTCTCGCCTCGCGTTTCATTTCTGTTCGTCCCAGATAGTGGACCCATCGATTGCTACAATGAATGCCCACGACCTCAGGCTCCAGCCGTTTTGTCCAGTTCGTCACACATGCTGCCTCTCACTGCTCCGGACGAGCCTCCCATCCATTCTGATCTTGCTCCATCTGCTCTATCTGTCATTTCTGCCGAGTCGCCTCCGGCGACCACTCGCTATGAACTTACTCCGCTCGCACAAGCTCCATCTCCCCCTACTCCACGCTCATACAAGCACCTACAGGACTTCCAGGACAATCATGTCCAACGCAATCCCCTCTCTCATTCTGATTTCTGTCTCTTTGCTCCAAGCGTCTCGGTAGCTGCCCAAGTTGTTCTTTTCGCCATTTCTTCGAA
>SGPM01000123.1:0-28816 GCA_004802725.1 Antrodiella citrinella | reverse complement strand
TCNNNCNTANNTNCACTTCAGGGTACCTCCCTGGATACCTCAAAGGTATCATGTAAGTCCAAACTAATATACCTTTGAGGTACCCTGTGGAGGCCAGTGGACACTCTAGTGGCTCTTTTGGTGCCACTTAGGATGGTCCTTGGGCCACTTCCCCCAAGTGTCAAGTGGCCAAGTGGCCTTTTGTGGGCCACTTCTTGGGTCATATTTTCCAGTACATTGGCCTACTATGGGCCACTCAAGTATACCTTTTGGCCACTATATTGGCATACCGTGGGCCACTTTGGGGGTTCATATGGCCACTATACTGGCACTGTTTGAAACATATTTCCCACTTGTATGGCTCATTTTCCACCTGACTGGTTCACTTTGGGACCAATATTTCCACCACTTATGGGGTGTCAGGGGTCTTCTCACAAAAAAATTTCATATATTTCCTCACTGTTCTCTCTGGTNGTGCGTGTGTTAAATACTATGTGTAGGTACATCATCACTACCANAGAGTCGCCTTTTGGNCTTCTGGNCCAATCACAAGCATCAAAAGACNATNCTGACTAATNTTTTCCCAGGCAACNACNCTCTGATNNTGACAATTTACCAGTTACCCATAGAATCATAATCAATCATTAGTATTAATTTATATAGTTTGATGTGTGCACACCTCTANAATAAATATCTGGGCTGCTCAACATACTGTTTATTATCTTGTGATATACATCTACATACACTATAGTCTCTCAGGCAAAATTTTAATGCTATTGTAGCTAGCATATTCTGCTATGAATAGACAGTGATAAAAATTACTCTGTGGAGATACTTGTACCAGAATGAATGTGCAGCAAGAAAGATAATAAAGTGGCAAGCTCAAGGATATCCTACTACTAACTACCTGTAAAGTAATCCCAGGGGTTAAAACCTCCTGCACTTTAATCATTTCTAAGGTCCGGAGTTGTGGTCGGTCCCCCCAACCATCAGTGTGACTCACCCCAGACCTGACCATCTGAGTGGCCCATTTTAATATATGGTCACACCAGTGGCATGATGGGCCATTCAAGTGGCATTATTTTAATATCAGGTCACTCCAGTGACATAGGTACTTGATGTTGGCCATTGTAGTGGCCTACTTTTATGTGATGGGCCACTTGAGTGACCCTCACTCCTGGACTTGGCCATCTGAGTGGCCCATTTCAACATGTGGTCACTCCAGTGGCCCCCTGTCATTTCATGGGCCACCTGAGTGGCATAGGTAGCCATTGGAGTGGTCTACTTTTATATGGTGGGCCACTTGAGTGACCACACATGAAGATGGGCCACTCAAGTGACTCTTGATGTAGACTTGGCCAGTAGAGTGGCCCACTCTTATGTGATGGGCCACTTCACTGCACTTCACACTTGATTGGTCTCTAGAACCCATCACACACCATGCCAAGAATTTATGCAGACAACAATAGTCACACAGAGGCCACAGTCATAATGTGCTCAAGTCATATTATTGAATGCAATATAGACATGTATATAGACTGTAGTCACACAGAGGCCACAGTCATAATGTGCTCAAGTCATATTATTGAATGCAATATAGACATGTATATATACTGGGAGAGATATCGAGAGTTCAAAATAATCAACACGCACAAAACTACACATTCTCTAACAATTTCACAGCCTTTATAGCCGCCTGGCGTGCGTCCTTGGCCTTCTGCAATTCCTGATTCAATAAATCCAACTCATTCAAGAGATCCGCGCCAATAATCTGCTGGGCCATCTGAGCCTCACTACCCTCCGGCACACCACCATACTCTACGCTCCATGCAGTCAATTCAGCATTAAGGGTCATCGACTGACCGTACAACAGATCATAGTTCTCCTGTGCATGACGTAAGGTGGTCCTGGCAGTCTGAAGCTTCACAGCCTTCTGTCGTGCATCACGACGAGTGTCCACATCGGGAGGTACAGCTTGACGTCCTGGCGGCGAATGTTGTCTTGCGGAGGGTAGCACATGGGGAGATGGCGGGAACAAGGTGTCATCCTCCATCTCCCAGTCAAGAGTTTCGCGGGCAACACGAGACGGACCTGCTTGCGCATGAGAGTCCGGATCCGGGCGCCGTATAGGACGAGGAGGTTGTCGAACGGGCGTAAGATGTGTTGCCTCGGGCGACGCTGACATTCGATCCACCTCATCCAGGTCATGCTTCGGCTTCATCTTCTTGAGCGCAGGCTCTGAGGCATGTAACTCGACAACATGCTTCCGTTTCTCGCCCGCAACACGATCAGGACGAGACTCGTCAGACTGACCCGACAATGTCACCTTTCTCCATGCCTGGCTGTCTCTTACACGCCACAGCGCATCACCGTCCGTGTTTACGACCAAGGGTACGTCCGACCAGGCTTGGGAGGTCTTTCTGTACGACCATTCCTCTGACGAGTATATTAGAATACAAGTGTGCATCGAACGAATATGAAACTAACCTTCAGTCAGTCGCTCAAACTCCCATCCTCGACCTTCTCCCAGGTGATCGTAAGGAACCTTTTTCCGATCGTATTGAGGTCCCGGCCACGTCCATTTCCTATTTCCTATAGGAACGTTGGTGCAGCGGATGCCATACTTCACTGCGACCTCCAGAAAAGTCCCACCTGGAAATTGACTCTTACTGTCGTCCCACCCAATAGTCGTAGCTTTGGCCGCGGCACCTTCGAAATACGTATCAATATGTTTGTCTCCAGCGTGTGTAATAAACTTTCTTTCACTCACTGAAACGCGCGAACGTCTGCTCTCGAAATGCAGCCTTCCTCTCAGCTGTCGGCACCTTCTTCGCCGTGCCCGAAGTATCCTCATCATCCTCCTCATCAGATTCGTCCTTCTCGCTGTTTGTAGGTTGTGCCTTGCCCTTTGCCTTCCTCTTGGCCTTTCTCTTACCCTGACCTGCCTTCTCATTCTCACTCTCATCCTCCGCCCCAGGTGGCCATGATGCAAGGGCTTGCGGCTGAGGTATCGGATGTGTCGCGGACCATCGAAGAATGGTATCAAGGAACGGACCCAGATTCCATCCCATTCGCAGCAACTTAAGAGCACTGAAATCGAATTAGCCTATGGTGCGTTATCTCTGCACGACGACACATACCCGATTGCTGTACGTAGGTACCCAATGAATGGATTGACGATATCGCTATTGGCTCTCAGCAACGCCCTCGTCTCGGTCGTGTTGCCGAATACTTGGAAATACTGAGGCCCGTTGTCGATCGGGACGTGAAGAACGATACCCAGGACATGAGAGCCATTCACTCGACCGAAGGTGTTTGCCTACTCATGGACATATCAGGTTAGTTATACCCTTACGGTGGAGAATACCAAAGCTCACCATTTTCGTCATCGAGTTGGCGAATGCCTCCACATATCCACGCTGTGCTGCGTCCGACGAGTCCTTTTTACCGGCTGGTGTGTTCTTCCTACTCTCGTTGAATGCTGTGCGAATGTTCTCCCAGTAATTGTCTACCTCCTCGTCAGGCCAATCGTCTTGCTCGGCCTGGAGCTTATAGTACGCAATGGAAGCTTCTTTGGCATCATAAACAACTAAGTATGCACGCATGTTAGCATTCGGAAGCACTGTACATAGTAATGTCTGTACCATCCGGGAAATCGCGCCTATACTTGAATTGAAACAGGTCCCACAACTTCGTGTTGCGTGATGGTAATGCTTTCAAGGACATGCCCATGTGCTGAGCGAAGATTTCAGGGGGCTTCCTGTGTATACGAGACCACAGAGACATGAGCTCGTCCAACTTATCCCTGACATCCTCGCAACGAGCTCGTGCTTCGTCGGATAAAGGCCCGCGCGCAGGTCTCTCGAAGACTTTGCCCTCTGCAGATTCGCTCGCCCCTCGGACTATCTCCTCGATCTCAGCCACTACGTTCTTCTCCTCCATCTTCAGTTGTGCATCAGACGCAGGGATCGGGCGTGGGCCTCGCCCCATCGGCTTCGGATCAGGTAGAGGATGTGAATCGGCGGCGCGAAGAGGCTCAGGTGAAGCAGCGCGCAGAGGGTATTGCATCCTTTCCTTCCCTTTCTTCACATTCGTAGCATCCCCCTCCTCGTTTTCGCTGATGACTGCCTTCCCCTTCCCCTTCGCATCGCCCTTGTTCTTCAGAGGCTGCTTCTTCTCCTTCACCTTCTTTTCCGCGCGTCCCCTCTTCCCTCTAGCCTTCCCCTTCCCAGTAGTGATCAACTCCAACGTTCCTGCATCCTCCGGGTCACCGTCGTCGGCCAGATCATCCTCCGACTCAGAGGAAGGCGGGTTCTCTTTCGACACAGTCTTAGCAAAGTCGTCTGCCTCATCAGACGCAGACGACTCATCGGCGGAGACGGCAGGAGGGACGGAACGGACACGTTTCCGGTCATCTCGCACCTTTGCAGACGGTATAGGGACACGTCCACTCCGACGCACGGGTTCTTCGACAGAACCTTCTCTGTTGGAAGATCTCTGGATCGAAGCAGATGACATTCCCGCAATCGCCATAGCAGTGGCAACATGAGAAACGTTTCTGGCACCTTTCGATTCATAAACGTCCTGTCACATTCGAATTAGCTATGCGTGCGATGTTGCTCGGGCCCGAAAAAACTGACTGTTTCGCGAGTAGCATCTTGTCGTACCTTCAAATGTCCAGTCGAGCCGTTCAATTCATCATCACCCTGCGCGTACGACATCAGGATAGTCACCAATCGTAAGATAACGCCGTGCTCACCGTTCGGCCTTCACGATCCTCTACATGTGGGCCAGACTATCACGAAAGACCATTCAGCACGCAATACAACACCCGGGAGCGAGCAGCGAACAATCTGAAGAGATTGGACACTGTCACCCCCTTGCAACCCACAGCAGTCTGAAGAGACCGGTGACGGGAGAAGAAGAGTCGACAAAGGCAAGGAAATACGTACATTGGGCGCAGGTTCATGCCCTACATCGTCCCCTGCTCCTTCTTCGTCTCTTTCCTCCTCTTCAGCCGCAGCCACGGGCCGCTGACAAAAAAGTCAGTTCCTCATGCATTAACCATGAAATTCTGCTACTTACCCTCTTCATCCGAGGTTTAGGACGAGGTTTGACCGGCGGCGGAGGCGGTAAAGGCGCGGTTCGGCCACTTCGTGTTTCGACCATGGCGAGATAGAGAGTGGAACGAGTAAGTACACAGCGTATACAACGCAACGCGACGGCGAAGTCGACGCAGCCCCAATGCCAAGTCACCAAGTCACACGGTCACCTGACAAACGCACATTCAAATTGGGTCCCATGACAATTGCGTCCTAGATTCGCGGAACGAGAAATTTTAAATCAGATTCACGTTTATGCGTATATGCGTATATGATATACACGCACCAATTCATCCGGTTGCGTCGCCACAATTGCGTCAGAATTCTCTTGAGAACATTTCCGTACCAGATATTGCTACAAGCGAATCTAAAACATGTATTATCTGTAGGGCACACACAGCGCACGACGAATGAACTCACCGATGTTTGCTTTCCGCGGGAAAACAAACCCACGAATCACGCGGGTATCCGATAAATCAAGAAATAGATTGTCCGTATCAACCATAACTACTGCTCATCAAATGCGAACGTACATATTGTAGTGTCCAAGAATGTCCCCCGATTCACTCATCAACATCAACAAAATCATCTTTGCACGCCGGCAATGGAGGAACAACGGAACGTCGGGCCTTGCGAGGGACCAGCTTCCCGCTTTCTGGCAACACATCTACCTCCGACGATTCTGAGTCGTCTCCGCTGGTGATCTCGTGGTCCCCGTCATGCTCCACTTCTCGGCTGAGCGTAAAACGAATCATGTTGCGCAGGTTAGTGATTTTATCAGCTAACCTCCATCGGGCTGCGAATCCAACGTGGCCGGCATCTCCTAGTTTGACGGTGCGTACCCTCATTTGATTCGCCACCTCGTGTCTGAACCATTCCGATTGCATTACAACCGTCCCGGCAAAAAAGATCACGAAAATGCCGCAATCATATGCGTTCGGCTGAGCAGGCACCTATGCAGAAAGTTTATCACTTGTCCCCTATCACTCAGGACTGTTTTCGGAACTTACCATCAGATTGACATGCCGGGGACTCCTGAAAACTTCCATATCATCAAGTTCAGCACGCTTGCGCAAATATCGTTCAACCGCAGCCATCGTGTCATTTCTGTTAACCGCCATTGAGTCCATGGCGACAATGATGCAGTCCGTGCTGACGGCCGCGTAAGCCAAGTTACAGAGTGAACAAAATGCTGTGTAACTTACTCCACGACATTTGCGTCCAGAGATGACGGGTCCCTCGTCGTAATCATGGCACGAGGATTAATCACAACGATCAAATACCAATGCGACCTGTATCGAAAATGATAAGACATTCGCGTAACTCGCACGCAAATATTAGACATACTCTCCGCAGATTGGCATCAGAATAGTATGCCTGTTCCATAGATGGCGCGTGCTGTGTGGCTTGCCGCGAGCAAGGTAGCTGATCAGTTTATCCACCCTATCGTAATGCCTGTGACATCGTACTGAGTCAATAAGACCCACTTCATGCACTGATGCGAACTCACAGCTCTCGGCCGTGACGTGCGTCGTACAGGTTGCAGTTGAACAAAGAATCCTTCTTATGAATCGCATAACTGAAGTTGATACCGCTCAGCTCCTTGATCACCATTCTATGAAAAGAGTCAGTGAATGCATTGCACCAAAAAAAGGCACGCACTGGATTCCAATATCGACAAGCGTATCGCTGAGATATAGCTCTGCGGCCCGCACACCTTTGCCCGGACTGCGTATCCTCAAAATATCGGTGTTCACGAGGCTGTGTGTCTCCCCACCGATTCCGATCCACTTCCCTGCACTGTTATTTGCCAAAGTTATCATTAGTCGCAATCTACAACAGGAGAAACAGAGCCCGTACTCCGTGGTGATCTTAAACCCGTCCGACAGCATGGGCACCCAGCGCTCGGGAAAGACTTCATTTTCCCAACGCTTCGATAGTTTTGTTGCAAATTTGAGAGCATTCTGTAGCTCCCCGTGTACATCAGATTTCGCCTCACTGTGCTTAATATCTTCGTCCGAACGACCCCAACCCCCAAAAACTCTATCTACTCCCTCAGCCCGAGATTTGATCTTCCCGCTCGAGGCACCAGCGGACGCACGCAATTTCCACTGGCTTGAGGCACCGGCTGACTCGGTACGCATCACAACATCCTGCGGCTCGGCCGCCACGGGACGAGTGACTAGGGCGGAAGGCAATGTATCCTTCTCCATCGGTTCAGGAGATGTGATGGCACGTGCTTTGCCCTTCCTGCTTGAGGCACTGGCTGCCTGAACAGTCATCCCGACATCCTTTGGCTTTGGCTTTGCGGCCATCAAGCTCGGTACAGCACGAATAGCTGGGTCGGGAAGCACAGGATCTATCGCCATTGCTTCGGGAGATGGTTGCCTTGCATCGGAGCAAGATTTGGGGTCCGTCCTCGTCCTCGATAGCATCTGGGACGACGATTGGTCGACAGACAAAGTCCTGTGATCCTCCCGGATGTAAGGACCAACCGAAGGCGTGTATCGTTCCTTGGACCTGTAAGATTTGAGCAGGAGTTCGCCATGAACGTAAATAATTTGTGTCATACCGGTGATAATCTTCGTGGCGCACGGTGGTATGATCCGAACGCCCTGGATTTGACTGTGAAGGAGGCAGCCTACACACAGAGTTCAGTACGAGCATAAGCTGTTGTACGAGAAATACTAACAGCCTTTGCGTGTAACGCTCGACTGCGACAGCCTTCGCCCTGATAGGCCCAATTTCTCCAACATTCAGGGAGCCAGAAGGGTGGCTGTTCATACGATTTGGATACCTGAATTCAAATGGACCGTTAATTTGGACATAGCCGAGTGATGTGACGATTTGAAGCACTCACGGTTGCATCGTCAGAGTCCGCTTGGCAAGTAAGTCTCGATATTCTTTCGACGGTACTCCGGTTTTTAAAACACTAATCCGAGCGTGAAATGAACATGCCGGTCACAAACTGTGATCTTCGCGAAATAAAGCTCACTCTTTAATTCGATGGCGAGCTGCGGCCACACCGTCTCCGTCAATTTTCATGTCATCTGCGGTGATTCTAAGCAATGTCAGAGGCGTCGATCGTTACTCAGATCACCGTGAATACATACAGCTCGAGAGTCCGCTGACTCTTCGATATCCTGGCCTCGATATCGGACACTGGGCCGGAAGACGGTCCTGGCTCGGGGACACCACTTTAGACAAATACGTTATGAGAAGTGAGATTCCGCGTGTAATGATATCGACGTACCGAGCTCCAAAAGACTCCAACAATTTCGCCTTCCCAGATGCAATTCGCTCCTGCAAAGCTGTTCCAGGTGCCACAGTGTCCGAATAGATAGGTCTGTCGAAGCGAGCTTAGCGTTAGAACGCTGCCAGCACAGAACACACCTACCCGCGCATCAAGGCCCTCATTGATGTCGCCTTCCTCCCCATCTCCTCAAACAAAACCTCCATATCATTGTCTTGAACATTCTTCTTTCCAAACGGCTGAAACAGCAAGGTTAAACGGTGGTTGGCGTCGATGGGATGTATCATTTACGCACATTGGTGGTGCCGTGGCGGTTGCTCATGGCCTGAGACGAGTTGGATAAGATCAGAGGGAAGGTACAGATAGTGTAGCGCAAGCTGAAGAGCTCGGGCTCGTTGATGAACAGGCTGAAGAGCCCGGACAAGCAACGTAGGAAGGTGGATGGTGGTGAGGGAGTGAGTTGTCGCGCGCAAGATGTTGCAATAATTCGGCGAAGTCGTTTAAGCTCCGCTCGAATGTGTCGGGTTGTGCCGGATACTTGAAGCTCTTGCCTTATTAAGAACATAACTGACCGAAAGCGGTAATATACATGCCTGATTGAGCGAACGTGGCTGGCCGTTTTGGCTGCTTTCGGTATATCAGACATGTAATAGTAGTTTCAAAGTAAAATTTGTGTTTGAATTTATGTACAAGTCTACAAGACATCGAGCGACTGGGCAACATGAAGACAAGGCGCACGCCGTTCACGATTAAGTCAGAAATGAATGGAACGAACCCTCTGAACGGAACAAGGCATCTGAGATACTCACGAACAGAGCAGTGAGGAAACACACGAGAACCCGATAAACGAACCACTTGAACAAGCTGAAAAGCTTGGACGATATTGAGGTGCACAGTGTATGACCTGTAGATATAGAGTAACATGAAATGTTAGACGAGCAACGAGTAGAATAGACTTACCGAACGTATCAAGGCAGGTGCCGCGCACAAGACTCAGAAACATACAGCCAGACTGAAAGAATAATACTTGTACACATGTATTCTAAAGATGTAAGGTAAGGTAAGGCGATTTGGACGACATAAGATATTTTATTTCAGGCACTCACCAAGAACGCGATATAGTGGACACACAAACTCACGCCTCGAACATGAGCGACTTGGAAACACATACCGGACTCAAGGACATGGAAAAAATACATAGCAGTCCGGATATCTATCATGGCAACATCACAGCTCCAGAACAAGCTGAAGAGCTCGGACAGTGGAGTGGACAGCCATTGTTGAATGAGGATGAGTCCGTTTTGAACGTCTAACGCGTGTGAGATAGATCGAAGGAAGCTGTAAACATATACTAGACTCACCAAAGCGTCCGAAAACTGAGTGATCCAAGGATTATTAATGCCATGATCACCGTACTAGAACAAGCTGAAGAGCTCGGACAATAGAGTGCATGGGTGTTGTGGAATGAAGTTGTTGCGGCGTCGAAGTCAGTGAGCGTTTCACTGCAAACCGAGGTGATCCAAAGTCGAGTCGGTCAGAAATCACCCCGTCGTTAGATAAGTTGGAAATACATACGTTACATATTCTCAAACACTTCTACCGACTCAGAATTGTACACCAAATGCGTATCCTATCCACAGATGAATATCTTCGTCAGACGGAAGGGTACCGGAAATTGCCGAATGCCTATTTTGGCGGGCGGCCAATGCGTGCAACTCTCTTCCCAACCGCCACGTCGACCGCCATCACCCTCATCCATCCATCCATCCACCTCCTCTCACCTCCTTTCTGGATACTCATCTGCCTCCTTCACCCCAACCCCGAGCTCTTCAGCTTGTCGTTGGACGAATTTGCTGTCATCCCCGAGCTCTTCAGCTTGTCGAGACTGCTTTTTCGTGGCGGTGTTTCTGTCTTCAAGCCTTGGACGTTTGAGGTTTCTGGACGTACACAAGGTATGTGTTTCTGTGGCTACAATTTATTTGATGAGGAAAGGTTTACGTCGTCGAAGATTCTGGACGGCGACGGGACGAAGCCCTGCTGGACGAGCGTTGGACATTTCACCTTCCTAGGACAAGGAGAAGGTATGTTCCTGTTGCTACGACGTGTTCGATGAGCAGGAATTTACGCCACCCAGGATTTTGGGCGGTGACCTGACGAAGAAAATTTGGGAGGGAACATTAACTTCCGTGTAAGTCCGTCAAATTCAGCAAGACAAAGTAGTTAGACTGACTTATAATCAAGTCTCAGTTAACGAACGCACTCAGTAGGTGTTTTTTTTTCTTTATTGGCTCTCATGCGCGTGGACATTCCGTTAGCTCATATCAATGGCTCAGGAAGTCAAACAAGGAGTTGCGAGGGTGCCAATTCGGGTTTTCATAGTCAAGATTGTGCGGCCAGGTACGTTCGCTACATACGTTGTGACTATGAAATGTTGCCCAACGTCGCACAGATTGTAACATGCAGGAGACCATGAGCGATGGTAGAACGAGCGATGGAGAAGTCATGGTGAGTTCTTTCGGTAGGATGCAACATGCTGACCATAATTAAAGCAAATTATTCACAGGTGCGAAGGTTCACGTCGGTGGGCCAAGTGTTTGCGGCGCGAAAACCTCGGCCTTCAGGAGTGAAATTACTGCCCACGGATTGCCTACGATTCATGAAGCATCCTACGGTGTTGTACTGGTTCATATCTACGGCGAACATGGAGTTCATTCCGGAGTTTCACTCGGAGAATTTGAGAGTACAGTACTACGAGGACGGCATGCTTGGTGGCTTGGAGTACTTCAAATGGCCACAAGTCTACGACGAGAAAGCGCGCTTCGCCATCGCAGCACCTGGCAATCCGGATCTCATGTTTTCTACACAGCAGTCCCTCCCTGTCATCGACGATGCTCACGTTCTCCCGAATTTCGCGGATCCCCTTGCCCCTTGGACTCATATGCGGCAAAAGAATTTTGTCATCTCGAAAGCTTTTCCATCCGGCGAGTACGGGTCTTTAGATGACAAGACTCTGCATCGTTTGCGTGCGGCCATGCTGGAGGTTGGATTCATGTTCGTTGAATTGCAGGACCGGTTGGCCCCCTCGCTGGAGGATTTGTCTCACAGCGAGAAAAGAATGATTGCTCATGATGAGGACCAGGCTGAAGTCTTACGCGTTCGCCTACTTCACACGATGCGGAAGCTCCAAACGGGTGGACAGATGCCCTTCATCACCATGCTCCTCTTTCGCGAGTTTCAGCGCGTCCTTTTGGCCCTGCGAGGCTGGGTGATCTATTATTCGGTGATTTGGCCACGGCTCAACGCACAGGACGACTTCAGCGAGAAGGTCTTGCCTCTTCGTGGTGCGTTCTCGGACGACACCGCATTTGTGGCAGAGATGTATCGCGTCGGGGTCCCTGTTTGGTACATTCGACCGCTAGATACCATTAACTCCTCAACAGTTGTCAATCGCAGCGTTGTCTCTGTCTCCGCTCGGAAGTCGTTCAGCGCGTCGTCTATGATGCACTTGGGTTGCCGTCCTGAGCATGCGCCTTCTTGGACTCGCAAAGCGTACGAAACTCCTACCTCAACAACCCTTCTGGAAAGGATTGAAGTAGTCAGCGTGTCTCGCCAGGCGTTCGTGCTTGCTGCGCAAGAATACAATCCCGCACGGGCATCCAAGGCGAAGTCTACAGCCACTGCGAATGAGCGAGTCCAGTTTTCGTTCGATGATGTAGGACCGGGCATGTCGGCGGAGGAGGCCAAACGCAGGGAGGACATATGTGATCATAATTTGGGTGCGGAGATTGACGAGATGGTGCAGGCAGACAATGCTGATAGTGCATCTTGGGGTAAGCATTTCGAGATTTTCAGTGGACTGCAACTGACCCTCTTCTCATGCTTTTAGTCCCGAAAACAGGTGTAGACGTCGAGGCAGAGCAGGATAGTCCAGACTCGCCGACCGGTGATCACTTCCGCTCACTTGCATACAGTGACGACGACGTCGCCGATGAACCGCCAAGCAGTCGTATGCGAGTGGACCACGCCGGCACTTCTTCCTCTGTTGGCCTGTCGACCTCAGCAGTTGCTGGGCCGTCTTCGCAGCAGCATGGGGAGCTGAATGTGACCAGGCAGGCATGGGTACCCGTGGAGGCACAGGGATGGTCGTCGGTAGTCGTCAGTTCTGGTTTGGGAGACGTTAACCGCGCCCGTCTGCTGTATTTCTTCCCTTGTCCCCAACTCTTCTACGGTCTTGACGTGACGAGCAAATCTGGGTGTCGTCGATTGCACAACTGGCTCCGAATTCGAGTGTGGTGTCTGAATCAGGCACTGAACTCCGCATCTCACGGAGTTCTGTGGACGAAGTCGTGCTGGCGGATCGCAATGGATGGCGAATACTATCGTATCCTAGACATTCCCGCAGGTGACATCCAGCCGCTCTCCTCCGCCGCAGATATCGCACAGCTTCCAGTGCATATCAGGCCTGCTCGAACGGTTCCCGATGTTCAGCCAAGGAAAAATAAGCGGTTGCGCAAGGGTACGAACACTCTTGTCCGTGGAGACCAGCGACGCAGAGCCGAGCGGGTCGATGTCAACGTCAGATTTGGCGTGCACGCGCAGTTCAAGCCTCATGATGAATCTGAGGCTCAGGAGTGGGGGCGTTGGCAATTATCGCAGGCGGATGTCAACGAGCACACGGCCCTCTGGCGCGAGATAGTCTGGGAATTGTCGGTGGTGAATTTCCGTCTGGAGTTGTTCCATGTGGATCGTGTACTCTGCCCTCACATCTACGCCGATTCAGCCCAGGCCCTTCTTCGCTCTGACCAGATCATCTCCATTTGGAGTAGCGATGGTGCGGTGCTTCCTGACTGGACCCGTTCGTTGGAGGTAGATCTGTTGAACTCCTCGGATGACTTCGAGCATGGGAAGGCGTTGCAGCGTTTCGCGGTCTGCATGTCCGTATGGCCGGGAGGGTCCGAGATGACGAATTTGCTCGCGAAGTATGTGTGGCCGAGTGGCAGGATCTTACATCGGCACGATAATCAGCATATCTTCATGTTCTACCTTCGGTCCGCCCACGGAGTGCTGAAGCGTCTTCCTACGATCCCTCTGGCTGTTCCGGATACGTTAGAGGCCCATTACTATGCTCCTTCGGCCGCGTCGTCTGCATGAATTTGTATTATTGTTGTGCATGATTATCTGGACATTGCTGTTATCTCGGATAGGCACCGTGTGCGTTCTTGTGATTGTGTTCTTGTTTTGTTTTGTCTTGCGTGTCGAATTTATGTATCATTATTTGTATATATTCCATTTTTTCTATCTTGGACATCATTTCTGTATATAGATCATCACGAGCGGAGTTTAATCTCAATGTAGTCCAATTTCTTTGAATTTGAAATCCCCCAGACTTGTGCATTTGATATGGTTAGTTTTGTGTGAGCGGAGGTCATTCATTGATGGGTGTAGGCATAGCGCGGGACGCGATTTCTGGGCAGACCCCCACACATGGGCAAGGTACGTTTCAAATTCTATTTGTTTCCTGGCTATGTGATGACTATTTTTTTGAGGGTCTGCGTTCGAATAAAATGGCAAGGACCGCCTTCTCTACCTTTGATTCGGCCTGTAGATCATGGCGAAAGGGGGGAAACACCGACGTGTAACTGCTCCGGTGGTTGCTTCGTCGCCAGGTCTTGCTGTCCCGAATGCTGTGTCCTCAGAACGGAGCACCAATGCCCGACCTCCTGTTGTTGTACAGATCGGTGCTCCGCCAAGGAAACGAAGGCCTAGGGGCACTGCTCATCTCTCCAACACCTCGTCTTTACCTCTTCTGGCGGAATCTCAAGCCGGTCATGATTGGATCGGCGCCCTTCATCACAGATCCAGTGTCCAACCAGACCCTACCACCGCCGTGTCCTCTGTTACACCTCACGTGGCCGCAGAAATTCATAGCGACGGTGTGCAAGATGGCTTGCCGGTGGATTCGCAGGACGGGCTACCGCTCGATTTGTCATTCCAAGTTGTCCAGCACATTGAGCCCGATGGGATTCGACCGAATCGCAAGAAGAAGGAGAAGCAATGGCGTACTTGGGATACGGTGACGATCCCTCTCCTGGTTAGGCCGTATCTTCGGCTTTTGCGGTTGTCTCATCATTTCCGGGAACCTCTTCCGGACGTTATCCCGTGCGGGTGCACTGTAGGCCGTACTTTGCAAGTTTTATGTGTATATTTTAATAGTGCGTATCAGTATCTCCATTCTCGCTCAGCTTGTTGATTATTTGTCGCACAGGGATAGAGAATAAGAGTCTTCTAGTCTGCTCCTGCTCTCCTGCTGCGTTGCAGCTCCTTCATCTTGGGCTTTTTGCATGCAGTCCAGTGCTTCCGACTTTGGCTGTGGACGTCACCATGCTAGAGTTTATGCGGGACTTGTTTGTACGCCTTCCACCGAACGTCACAGCATGGTGCGGCGCGGTGGAAGCATTCTTATGGAGACGTCAATACAGGCTTGAATATACGGTATGTGATGACGATGTTTGTCAGTTTGGAGTTCGATTTGGCTGAAACATGTTTTCGATAGGATTCTCTCCGACAGCGATTGGGGAAAGCATTACAGTGGTTCACGGTGCTGGTGAACGAGGCGGATCGGTTGGTGCAGCAGGAATTTGACAAGAGCAAGGATGCGGTCCTCCAGAATCCTGGTAAGCCCTTTCTAATTGATTCGTCGCAGTCGCGCTGAGTGCGTTAAGTAGCGAAGTTTGCTGCTGGTGTGGGTGAAGTGGCGCAGCTCGACAATTTGCTGCCCCGGACACCTCGACCCTCAGGCATCTCCGGTTCATCGTCACCCGTCCTGTCGATAGGTAATTCATCTCCAACGGGTTTTTCGTCGTCTTCTATTAGTCCATCGTCTCCTTTCGCGCTCGCTTCGTCTCCCTTGCCGTCATCGTCCCCACCGTTGCCTTCATCGCCGATGATGCCACCTTCGGAGGGGGTTTCTTCCGTACCGCCCTCCCCCTCGATGCCACACACCGCCATTGCTGCTAACGAGTCCGAGCAAGCCTCCTCGACAGACCACAGTGCCAACGCTCGACGCTCCTACCCTTCATTGTATCTCCAGGAAGCATGCCCGATATGTTTTTCTCCGACAGTATTTGATAAGATGCGGGAAGGCGGCTTTGCGGCGTGAGTGGTTTTTTTGTTCCGGGTTTGTGGTGTACTCATGAATATTAACAGTCCCAACGTCATGGTGATGCTTGACGGTTGTTTCACGCAAAAGAGGAGGCGTACGAAGGACGGGCAACATGATTATCCCAGAGCTCATCCGAAAACCTGTTTCTTGAGCGACGATTTCGTCACAGAGATCGAGGAGTTTGTGGAAGAGAAGAGAGGATGGAAGAAAAAGGACCCACCGTCGGCAGCAGTTGACGACAAATTGGAAGAGGGCATGAAGGTACCGAACTCGATCTTGGAGAGCTGTGGGGTGTCTTTCAAGGCAGCGGACGAACGGCGCGTGAAAGCTAGCACTAAGTACTTCGCCGACACTGGTCTTATGGCTCTCGTTTGTCGCCACGATCGAACCATTTGGCTTGCGAACATGACATCGGCTGGCGAGAAGCAACACTATGCTCTAGCCCTGCTATTCCAACTGCTGAAACACTTACCAGCGGATGCGACGATTGGCGTCCTGTACGATATCGCGTGTCAACTGGAGCGAAGTTGTCGGAAGTACGACTACTTCGGCGCAGACTTGTCGCGCTTTGACTTTGCTCTGGCTGTCTTCCATGCATACGCGCATGAGTGGGCGTGCCAAATCATCTATCATCCACGCAAATGCATCGGGTATGGATTGACTGATGGAGAGGGTTGTGAGAGAGGGTGGAGGGTCCTTCAGAAACTAATACCAGGTCTCCGGGTCAGTGGGGTAAGTCGGTCTCACTCAGTTACTGTGAGCTACACGTTGAATGGGTCTATCTAGTATCACCAACGGAAAATGGTGTTGGATGAACAGATCCTGTTCAATCGGTCCCAATCTCTGACTCAATTGGCCAGTTGGCTTGTTCGCAAATGGGGTATGGCTTATGATAAGATGACCAAAGTTGAGGGGCAGCTGCGCAAGCTACGGGTTGGAGATGATACCTTGAGTGATGAAGAACTACGGGCGGAGCATGCGAAGCAGGTCGTAGCCCAGACGAAGCCGTTACCCCGTAAGTTGTATAGTAACAATGCAAATGCATGACTGACGTTGAAGAATGTTTTAGGGCAGCAGAAGAATGCTGGAAAGGAGGCGGTCAAGCAAGTCATGCAGTTTCAACGTGCGATCGAGGCGGTGGGTTCTCAAATCAAGACGCTGGATGCGAAGATGAGTGCACCGAACGATCTTAGTAATGCCATCTCGGGCGAAATTATGATCGAGCTCAACGCATCCAGGGCTCAATTGGTAGTGTCACTGGAGCGTTACGAACTTAGGAAGCTGTCGGTCATGAGCCAATTGGGTGCGGTAGAGCAGGAGGAACTGCGACAGATAAAGATGAGCGAGTATCTGACTTGTCACGTCAACGCTCATGCACTTTGCACGAGAATCATTCATCGGATGCGTAATCGGCGATTTGAGCTGGACCGCTTGGAGAGGTCGTACCGTACGGCAGTCAATGGTACGTGGAATGCGAAATTTGATATTGATAGTGACTCTGCTAACTGCTAGTATAGAAGCACATTTAGAGGCGCACATTACTCAGTCTATGAAATCCAGACAGTCCACCATCAGCAACCTAGTGAAGCGATACAACACCTTGTGCGACAAGATGCAAGACCTGATCGGTAAGAAGAAGGCACCAAAGAATGCAGTTGCGCCGCGTCAGATCAAGATGGAAGGTCTTTTCAAGCTCGACGTCGATCACGATGTTTGGCAGGACCTAGGGTTTGGGACGTTCGATGATGACGACATTCCTCTATGGCTGAGCAGTGAGAAAGTCCGTGAGGGGATACGCCATGTCTTGGAGTTGGATCGATGTCGAGAGGAGGTGGAGCGGTTGGGTTGGGAAAGGTGTGCATTGCAGGAGTGGTTCATGGTCGAGTGGAAAGCTATAGTGCGAGCGATTGAAACGAGTGAGTGATGTTTGCCAGTTGTGGGTGTTTTATTCACGTCTTCGCAGCGTTGGACGAGAACATCAAGTTTCAGCTCGAAGGACGACAGAATACGTTGTTGGACTTGTACCTTGGATGGGAAGGCAAGTTGAAGCGCATTCATGCAGCGTACACTATACTGGATGGTTGGGGACCGAGTTGGGAAGAGGAACATGCGAGGGAAGCGGTCCTCCTACGGAGTTCATGGAAGGCGGTGAGTGCAAGCAGGAACACGGAAGAGGAGGAGGTGGACTTGGAGAAAGATGATGATGCGTATTACGATGGGGAGGAGGGAGATGCTGGATTGATGCAAGACGTCGAGACCAGTCACGAACAGAGTGCATTCGTTGAAGAGAACGATGAATGGCTGCAGATGATGGTGAGACCCCTAGACATAGATACATACTTCACAACACAGGGGACTCCTAGGACACCTCGCAAACGAGCAAGAGTATATTAATTGATATTTTTCTGTTTATAACAACTGTGTGTAATCATGCCAGACAACATTGTGGAAGATGAGTATGATGAAGCCACTTGATATGCTGTCAGTGTCCACTCGAGTGGGCTGTCAGAGTTGATGAGTCCACTTGAATGGCCCAGATTTGTGGGAGTGGCCACTATACTGGACTGGACCTATGCAAGTGGCCATCCAAGTGGACTGGACATGCGCAAGTGGCCACTCGAGTGGACGGGGCCTGCACCTGTGGCCACTATACTGGACCGGACCTGTGCAAGTTGCCACTTAAGTGGACCGGACATGCGCAAGTGGCCACTCGAGTGGACTGAGTGGATGGACCCACAAAACAAAGAATTCCTCCAGTGTTTTATTAAATTCTACGGTTCTTTCAATACATGTTCTATATTACAGCTATTTTCAAAATGGTAAGCATGTTGGAGAATAATAAAGTAGTTATCAGGTAGTGGAATTATGCAGGATTGAGATGCCACCAGCTAGAAAATTCAACCCTGCCACCACTGTCTTTCGTTGAACGGTATCCCGGTTAGCGTTAGAATTGAGCTCTACCCGAGCTGAGAACTAATTTTATTTTTTGATCATGCCTATGATTTTGCAGTTATAACTCATTTGTCTACTGTGTGGGTTTATACTATGTTAACATGGATGTGTCTACTATTAGATGACATCCATATTTATGGAAGTGCTACATCTATTTCATGAAAAGGAAGATTAGAGATCATTGCTGATTGGTGTTTAGCTAGGACTTGATTAGATGCTCTGTGTAACTGGTAAATTGTCACTATCAGAGAGTTGTTGCCTGGGAAAATATTAGTCAGCTTCATCTTTTGATGCTTGTGATTGGTCCAGAAGGCCAAAAGGCGACTCTGTGGTAGTGATGATGTACCTACACATAGTATTTAACACACGCACAACCAGAGAGAACAGTGAGGAAATATATGAAATTTTTTTGTGAGAAGACCCCTGACACCCCATAAGTGGTGGAAATATTGGTCCCAAAGTGAACCAGTCAGGTGGAAAATGAGCCATACAAGTGGGAAATATGTTTCAAACAGTGCCAGTATAGTGGCCATACAGGCCACTCCTGCTTGGCTGACACTGCCATGAAGTGGCCAGATCCATGCCTGTAGTGGCCAGAAACCAGCCACTACACTGTCCACTGACCGGTATTAGGGACCCCTTAAGGGAGATAAAAAGGTACTTATGTACCACTTAAGAGGGGTCAGATAGGGTACCCTGAAGTGCTGCTGGCGTGCTTATTCTGTCGGAAACGCAAGATTGGATGCCGCAGGCCGCCTCCTGACAGTCCCAACAGGACATGCAAGTACGTCTTCAAATGATCTCATTCTCCTTCACTACTGATGCTATTTCCTTGCAGGCAATGTGCTGACCACAGCCTCAAGTGTGTGTATGCGGTGGCTTCACATCGCGGTATAAGGCCTCACAATCGAGACAACGAGTCCCGCTGATGGTGTCTTCCACATGGAAGTGCTTGTCGTTGTTATAACTCAAGAATATCTTGTCTTGTCTCCATTGTTGCTATCTCATCCTGCTATTATTCAATAGTACCCTGTTGGGAACCTACTGCTGCTGAATTGTTGGTTATTGCTTTGTTATACTTACTCTTACATGCACTCAGTTTGCTTTTCCAGTCCTGTTGAACTTTAACTAGTATGTTCTGTTATTGACTCACCTTCTACTACCAAAACCCACTGTGAGAGGAGAATTGTCGGAGGAACATCCATTCTATCCCTTGGATGATCATCCTAGGTGACATGGCCATCCTACTACTAGAAACACGGTTAAGCATTTGAGGCGTGTACAGTGTACATGGATGAATGGGGTGAGTCATGTGTAACTGAAAGGGGAAGTTTTTGACAACTGCATCAAAGAGAAACAGAACACAAGCAGAATATATAATTTAGCCTGCTGTTCGTAGTAGTATCCAACAAAAGAGTTTCTTCCCTCCATTCTCTACTATGACGCCGCATGCAACTTCCTCAAGCATTGCGCCATGATTGATGATTCGAACCTCGGATGGGCTGTGTACTTCAAACTCAGACATAGTTGCCGTAGGTAATGACGGTCGCCAGAACGTTCCCTGAATTGTTACGCAACGCAGATCCGTGGTCCACATTTCGGCGATCCATTATCTCTTGTTCAACCTTGTACAACATGTGCCGCTGCAAGGACAGCTTCACTCCAATCTATGAACTACGCGTCAGTTAGATATTCAGGACGTTGGAGATTATGGCTTACATTGAACCATCACATGGGTACCGTCCCAGAAGATGGTGTCACTGGAGAAAACGCTCGAGTTCAGCGTCATCGTATGACTTGTATCTTGCAGTTCTCCGACGCGGTCCAGTTCTGGCCAGAGTTGTTAGGAACAACGAAGCATGTCGGCGCCGAACGCCTTTTGTGTGAAGATGTGCACGCCATTCGACACGGAAAATGCATCGTTGTCGTAGTCAGAGTTGGGAAGGACCATCACGTTCTGCGAAGAGCCCTTACGAGCCATAAGATGGTCTGTCGCCTGTCGCCTGTGACAAATCGTTTCAGCACATGCTACACGCGGAGAATATACGAGAAAAACTTACTCCTGTGCCGACGTTTGAGCAGTCGGATTTGTGACGGTCATAGTGGGAATACCGTCTGGAACGTTCTGCAGCGTCGTCGACCACGAGAACTGCGAGATATCCGCATTCGTCACTCTAGCGGGGTCCAGATTCGTAACGTTTCCACATTCGGGAGTATCGATCGTCGGAGAACCAGCATATGTTGAACTGAATGGCGGCAGTGATGAATCACAAGTCATGGGCACGTTGAACTCCATGGTGATATCAAATGTGACGTTCGCATTCCCGGATTCGGCTTGTATACGCGCATCGTGACCCGGGAGGAACTTCGTTATAGCAGGAAGAGGTGCAGCCCATTCGGCTTCCGGAATGACTCCGAATGAGGACCTTGAAACCAAATGGATCGAGCGTGACGGCAGGTAGACATCCGAAGAAAGGTGCCTTGCTATCGTTGTTGTACGATGACAACGAACTCTGCGAAACGTAAGTCTTGTACGGGGAGAACAAGTTGCGCACAGTAACCGGAGCCGGGTACGGAGAGGTAATCCAGTCGGGACTGGTACAGTCGAAGGCCCAAGTTGTCATGAAGTCACATTGGAGAAGAGCTTCCAGACCTGGACAGTGTGGTTTCCAGTGAGGGTCTGGACGTTAGGAATACCGGCACGCGTGCTAGACCAAAGACCCATCTCGGTCTGCATCTCGTTGAAACCAGGACGCTGAATGAAATGAGTCCAATTACGGGGTTGTACGAGATTGAATCCGTCCTGCCAGTGCAGGGCGTAGTAGACAGTACTAGTCCGGAGGTAGTTGAAATGGCTGAACACGGGCCGCGTGTCCATCGAAGGATCGAAATGGTCGAGAGGGTTCCAGTCGTCTTCACACCCAAGCATGGTCATTTGAGAGGTATGTTGAAGTATTGAGTGGATCCGAGAGTGTAACAGCCATGACACTGCCATGCTCTGCCATGCCGTGTTGCCAACCACTGCTTGACGACTGTATACAAAATGAGCGACAATGCCTTAGGATCACCCTTAGAGATAGTTAGAAGCACCAGTATCATACATATAGAAGTTCTGCTCCTCACCGTGGTAATACTAGTAAGGAGCCAAAAATCATTATTTAAAACGCGACAAAAACACCCGACTTGAGCCCAAAAACTCACCGGCGGCATGACTCGGCAAGGACTACCCGTCGAACCCGACCAAATCAGCCATTGTATCGACGGTGAAAACCATCATGATGTACATCCCGCCAACATCCCGCGACCATGAAGTTCGGTGACAAATGCCTGGTAATCGGCAATTGATCTACCATGAGGATCAAGGATGGTGAAATCGAGAGACGAAAAACATCAATAGTGGAGAGTCGTGAGGAAAAGACACAAGGATGCAAGATCACGAGGAATACTCACTGTCGGCTTGCCAGAGCATGTTCAGGAAGGGCGTACCGGATATGAAGATACCCTTCACACCCCTGCCTTGAATGTAGTCGAAACGGGACTACAAATCCTTGCTATCACCTCCGAAACGCAACTGCGTTAGTGGTTGTTGGTGGGGTCTCCATCTGCAAACTATCGAGTAGGACTGTGCAGAATAAAATTTCGCGCCAATTGGGGGGAAAGGAAGTGTATTTGGGAGTTTGGTAGCGGAGTAATCTGTTGCTGTCGTGGCATTTTGGGTGGTATTGAGGTTATAGGCGACGAGATCTGCTCTATAAGGCGACGACCATACGGCGGGTGCCAAGGAGAGTAGAGAGACGAGTGCTGAGCACCACCTCATGGTGAGAGGTGAGAGGGTGAGCGAATGATAACAATTGTGACGAGAACAATAAACGTGGTATAGCTACAAGCCAGGTATTTGTGGCGAGCGTGAAGCCAGAGGGCGTGCGGAGAGAGTGATGAACGAAAGGAGGGAGAGTCTGTCTGTCCAGGGATGCAGGGTATGCACCAAAGGAAGAGATGCCGAGTGGCTGAGCGCCATACGGCTCGTCATCAGAACACAGTGCCGCTTCAACGGGTACGCCAAGTTCAACGTCGTGCGCACCGTCCAGTTCTGCCACGCGCGCAAGGCGGACACCCACCCAACGGAGCTGTGCCCCTCCCTGCACATCGAACACTGGTACGGCCCTAGCCTCCAGGACTTCACCAATGCCGAGAAGAAGACCATTGAGGCCAATAAACCTAAGGAATATGACGGCTCCCCTCGCAAGCGGGGTGGGGGAAGAGGAGGTCGCGGTCGCGGTCGTGGCGGCTGGCGAGAATGTCCGAATCCTAGGAGCTTGGTTTGGCAACAAATCGGAACTGGCAGCACCATGGACACCGGTGTCCATGAAGTTTTCAGAATCTTCACGAAAGGCAGACGACTAGCACAAAATGCTTACCAATCATCCATACGGAAGATGAGCCGTGAAGCACGACCACTGTGACAATAGACAGCGCGTGTATTAGCTCGAACAGTGGATCAGAGCAGGCTGGCGCGGGAGGCTACATCAGTGAAAACGATGTGCGGAACTTCTCGCTGAGACTACCAGAAGCTGTAACCCAATCGAGCCAAGCAGGTGCACTAACCGCGATGATGAAAGCGGCACAAGTGGACACCCCCAACGATAGGTTAGCGATAGAGACTGTCTCGCAATACACCCTAAATAGTGTGAACAAATACCTAGCAAGCCAAGAAGACCGAGGCTATGTGGGTATAGCAAACAGAGACATCATCCAGGCGAGGCGCCGACGGTGGCGAGTCTCCGAAAAAGGGGACAACCTGTCCTGATGAAATGTGTAAAACGGCTGCAAGGACAGACCAATAACGAGGCTGCATAACAAAACGCAAAAGACGGTGCTGCGAAAGAACAACCTGACGCGATCAACTTTACGATCCCAACAGATCTACGGCTCACAGGTGCAAAACTCTCAAAAATGACACAAAAGTTGGCCTACCAGGCAATCAGAGAAGCGAAGGAATGCGAGATAGAAGAAAGGTCTCGCACCAAACAAAATATAGCGGACGCGAAGCACGCAGCTAGCGAGAGCTTTGGTCAAGCACCCACAGAAGAAGCTCTGTGGATGTCGCTACGAAGCAAAGACCTCCAACGAGAGTCACGATACTTCCTCTGGATGACAATACATGATGCATGTATGGTCGGGAACAAATGGCTACGTCCCAACTTCTCCCAGGAACAACAAGATAGACATAAATGCCGCCAATGTGAGGCAGAGGAGTCCAATGCGAATCGCCAGGACAAAAGCTGATATGGAAAATGGCACACTCAGTCTGGAGACAACAGCCCAAGGAATGGCCAGAGCTCTCACTGGGAACGATCCTAGCCAGTGGCACAGCGAGATCTGAAGACAATGAATACAAAATGTCATTAGGAGAAGCAAGGCTCTACAGAATCCTGGTGGGCGAATCAGCGAGATTGATATGGAACATACGAAACGAGAGAGTCATAAGAAATGAAGGCAAAAAGTTCACCAGAGCAGAAATCACGAACCGATGGTCAGCGATGATGAACGAACGCATGCGATTAGACTGTAGACTCACCAATACTTTCAAATATGGAAAGAAGGCGCTGCCGTTACGCAAAGTAAACAGCACCTGGTCCAGAGTGCTCCAGCACGAGGACAACCTTCCGACGGACTGGATCCAGAAGGGCGGGGTTTTAGTGGGTATAGAATAGAGCCTTTCACGCAGCATGGAATCGAGGAGAGAGATAAGGAGGGAGACGAGGAGGAGGGAGACGAGGAGGAGGAAGACGAGGAGGAGGAAGAGGAGGAAGAGGAAGAGGAGGAAGAGGAAAGGTAAGATAAGGAAGATTGCTGCGGGCAGCCTGCACATCAGCAGCGCAATGAGTCCCACAGTACTCTGTGCGTAACACATTTCCCCGAGGTTTACATCTCGTCGAGGCACGGCACCTTGACAATCAGCGAGCTGCACCGTAGGAGACGACTTGTCGACTCCCCGGACGGCGGTACTTGATGCACAAGTACAACGCTGCGAAATGGTCTTCCATTGACTGTTGTTTCCAGTCTGTGACGAGTGCACTTGCCGTCTTGCTTGGTGCTCGCAGCCAGAACAACAGCAAAGTCGGTTAGATAATAGGTCTATATCTGTACTCGATGGGAGCTCAGCGACAAATAATCAGTGTCCTTTCTCACTTGGGGATCTCCTGCAGCTACACAACTATTGTTGGACGAGGCAACGCAGCACGCAAGAGGAAGCTCAAGCAAAGAGTCTGAGGCGGCGCAAAGCGGGTCTGAGGACGATAGCGAATCTGAGATTCACAAAGACCCTCTACCCAAGGTAGCAGAGATCAATATGGAAACTCCAGCAGTGGGGGATTGTATTGAAACATGTGTCTATCAATGTGCCTACTTTGACAAGGTCCTCCACCCAGACAGCACTAAGACAAGAGTGACTGAAAACAGGCCTCAAAAGTGTCTTCCAGGACCCCGAGCACTTTACTGCAGCGCGAGCTCGATCGTCAGGATGCGCCCTCCCTTGTCAACTCCCTCCACTCCTTACTGGCAACCAGTGCAAAGTAATTGGAATCTACGGGGTATCGAGGATGGTACCGGATATGCTGATGGTTTGTGGTGCAGGGAGAGGGTTCAAATATGACCGATCCTTTCACCTGCTTCTGGCAGTTGATGCAGCGAAACTTCAACTTCAAGGGTGACTGTTTCTGGTCTTTGACCTGGGCCTCCAGGTAGACAGAACAGTCGGGGCGAGGGCAGCGGAAGTTTAGTCCCAAAGGTCGGAAGTGCCATCTGGTGGGGAGAGAGAACAGGTACATCGTTTGCATTTCCTCCTTAACATGGAATGTGACCAGGACCGGACTCCGTTGGATTAGACTTGGGTTCAGCAGGGTGTGGTTCACAGCCTCGCGGTACACTTCTCCATCCCAGATCTTGTGAATGAGCTGCTGAACAGGAGGATATACCTCTGCCGGGATGATGGCAGGGTCTGCGAAGCCTAACGTGAATGAAAATCGTACCCTGGTGGAACCATGAGCATCTGAAATTAGACTGCAGGTCGAATATCGAATCTTACCGAGAAGCATGAATGAGGTGGTTGTAGTTATTGGGATGAGTGATGACAGCGCCACAGGAGATGAGCACCAAGATTGGATCATGGTCAATAGATGAGACTGGCCCGACCAGATTAAGAGGACTCTGCAGAGCACCTCGGGGAGGAAGCGGATCCTCAACCAGAAGACCGGGCATGAATGCTCGTAGGACCTGAAATATGACAGCCCAGTGATGAGCATATTCACTTTCGGATAAAGTGTGCACATTTTACCTTATCAATGTTATCACTGCGGGTCGAAGTCTCATTATCTTCAAAGATGAGACCCCCATCAAAAGGTGAACTGTGCGCCGACACGATCACGACTAACATGGACGTAGGATGGGCAGTTTGCCACTCTCTGGCTTCCCTCTGGGCCTTTTTATTTGCTTTCAGATGCTTCATGGGATCCAATGTGATGATGTGGCTGGAGAACTGGGCATGTACAATTTCAGAAACCAAACAAATGACGATGAGTAACTGACGACTGACCAGACCACTGTACGTGTCAAATAGAGATTTGAAATGTAGGTCAAACGACTCCTGTGGATAATGCGACGCGCGAGGACTCTGCAGGTGAATGACCTGCAAAGGACGACGCGGTCCAAGGGAAAGCTGATGGGTTGGAGGATGGAGGATTTGATACTGTGGGTGATTGGCACTAAGTTTGGGGCATGAACAATAATTGGTAGCTTACAGGCAGGGGTATCTTCCGTCGGAGAAGACATTTGGGGCATTTAAATGTAGGTGAGGTGGCCACAATATCGTGGATGAGGATACAGGGGAAACCTTGACCTTCACCCATGCGCTCATAACACACCTCAGTGCCGCATTCGACATTTGTGCAACGAACAAGTTTGCCAAAGTCATGACACAAAGAGCAGTACTGCAATGAGAAGATGAGCATTGTTATGGGTGTGGTGATCTTTGTCAATTACCTTGAAAGACGAAATCATTGTATCCGAAAGATCGACATCCATCCGGTCTTCTAAAGTTTCAGATAACGCGTCATCAACGTCTGGCGACCTCTGGGCATCCAGATGAATCAACGTTTGGAACACGTCGGCATGTTTAGATAACCCAGAGCTGGACTGGGACTGTTGTTTCAACCAAGGAGGCTGTGGCTGGCGTGTCGGTCTTCGTGGAGGTGCCTGTAAGACGGGCGATGGCGCAGGCGGCGATGATCGAGACGACCCGGCATTCAGAGGAGCCGTATGGGTAAGAGTGTTCACTGGAGAAGAAGGATTTACAGGTTTTGAGAGTGATGCGACTTTGAAAAGATTGACCATGGTGCCGATAAAATGTTAAGGTTGAACCCCAGTGAAAACTAACTCTTCGCCCAACCTTACGTAACCTGATCCATCTTATCTGAGGATGGAGACGGCTGGGCGCAGACACATTCGGGTCGCGAAAGACGAGGGTCTTGGCTCATTCTCACCCGTCCCCACTCATCTTCGTCAAGAAAGGCTGCAGATACGGTAGGTCTGAGTAAGATGGTACATCTGTGCTCGTCCCACCACATCTGCGCATATCCACAACACATTTGCGTCCCGGTAATAGCATGGAGTGATACTAATGAAGGGCTATGTTCGCAGGCTTCAAAAATGAGATCGGGAGCCAGGCCCAATCCTTACATTCGCCCTCCAGGTCTTGTGTCGCGTCTCGCAACAAGACCTCACATGAAGAGGCTACCGCTCTGCGTGGGTGAAGCATATACTTATACAACAATTTTTTCTTTCAGGTTTTCGCATTTTCTCGCCATAAGGCCCATCGTTCATCATTCAGATTCGTCGTCGCCATCTTCGTATGTGTATGGGTTTCCAAAGGCGTCAGAATCCGATCCGTCGCCTTCGCGGTACTCGTCGTGATCGTCATCATCGCTGGATATTTCCTCAATGTGAGCGTACTGCTCATTGTCACCACCTCCACGCCGAGCGAACCTCACGCTACTCGCTTGCATCTGCAGACCTTCTTGGTAAGTTCTCTCGGACTCACTGTTCTCCCCGCAGTTACGACTGATGTGCCCAATCTTCTTGCAGGAAAAACAACGTCCTTCACGCATGTATCGCTCGCGTTCCTCGGCGGTCAGTCGGCTGGCCGTCCGTACGAACGGCGACGCGCTAGGCTGTGCCGTCTCATACTGGTCATAATTCTCCTCATCTGAGTATTCTTCCATGTCATCATGCTCGGATGGCGACTCAGGTGCGCCACCCCTCTTGTCATCGTAGTCATCTCCCTGCGACTGATTCATCTCATCATCAGATGCTTGCTCACACCAGCTGAACTCGCCATCGCTTTCGTCGGGGTCAGCTTCACAGTCTCCGTTGTCATCTGTCCCGTCATCCTCGGGATCATATCGACCATAGAGAGCCCGGCCTTCTTGGGCTCGCTCTTCACGCTGCATCATCTCATATGCGTCTTCATATCGCGCGGCATACTTGACCATTTTGTCTAAGCTGGTAGATTCAGGGCTCATACCGCGTCGAATCAAGTCAAACTTTAGGTACGTCTTTAACCCTTTCCAAAAGATCTGCACCAATTGATGATCAGACACATCAGGGAAACGCGAGGCTAGGTTCTCTAAGTCTCGAGCAAAGTCACGAACACGCCGTTTACCCTGAGTAGACTGCGTCAGTCGTTCGCGGAGCTGTTCCTTGAAATCTACTGGGAAACAGTAGTCGAATAGCGCCTCGTAGAGACGTTTCATAGTCCAGTACTTCCTTGTCGTAGCCACATGCTTCATGAAAAATTTACTGGCATTTCCGGACATAAAATTCATGACTATGCGTATTGCTAGCTTGTCCGACAAGCCATTCAGCTCGCACCAAGTATCAACCTCGTACACCCAATGATCGTAAAGATCTAGATCGGGCTTACCCGACCATACGAATGCCAATGGCGCTTTGATCTTGACGCCTTTCATTGCTTTCTTCACTCTCTGCAGGTTGCGTTCAGCGTCATCTACGTCCTTCTTGCTCGTCTTGCGAGAGTTCATCGCATTCTTCCCTTTGCTACGCCTGGCTGGCTCTGGCTCAGATTCAGAACTCGAACTTGAGTCCCAGTGAAAACTAACTCTTCTCCCAGCCGCGTGAGTCTTGTTCCGTCTGTGCTGAAGCGCCCGTATCTACTCTTGTCCCCTTCCATCCGCATGTGGCGCTTTTGAATTGCCCTATTCTCGCACCCGCAGATCCTCTATGACGACATGGCATCCCCTCGTCTTCTTGTCTGTATGTATGCGTCGACTGCAATCCATCTCTTGTCACCAT
>SGPM01000122.1:42478-69230 GCA_004802725.1 Antrodiella citrinella | reverse complement strand
CNNCACTAGATCTGCTAATCGAAATCCGGATATCTTCCTCAGATGNTCAATGACAGTTCTGCAGCTTCTGCTGCGCCCACAACTCGCTTTGCGGCTCTCTCAGTCAGCGATAGATCCTCGAACATCTCTTCCATAGATTGGACGCAAGTAGTCGCATACGAGNCCGAGAACGTCTCTGCTTGGATTCGCTACATNNATCAAAACGACCACTCTGATGATGGGGCACAATCTCGTGGTATCCTCCATGCGCTGCGCAACATGTTGAAGTACAATCGCAAGCAACCTCCGCAGTGGAAGATGTTCATACGAACANACCTCCCATGTGTCCTTATGGACATCATGCTCGAACCAAATATGTTNGACTTAGAACGCGCAGAATTCAAAGTAAGCACAACTTGAACCCTACCGATTGACGCTTCTGACAGGTGTGTGGCCCCTTGTCGCAGAACCTGCCATATGCCAGCGTTTGCTTGGAACTTTTCTCTGCTTGTCTATTGAAGTTGAGAGCAAAGGCATTCAACCAGCACGATAACCGATGCGCCACTGCGATCGAGAGCAGGAGCGAAGACCTTTTCCGAGTAATNTGGGACAATCGGCGGGTNNTGGATCGAGCCTGCAATACTGAAACAGCTCCGACTGGTACAGCCGAGGACATCACCTTCATTNCTGCTGCATACCGTTGCGTTCGCGAACTCATGTNTCATTTCACTCAATGTCTGTATGTAGCGCCATTTCAGTGCTGTGAAGCATCCACTGACGAGAGCTATCTATATTCAGCGGAAAACACGTCCCCNTGACCTTCTACGCNGCTCACTTTCTTCTCTACCATTGGCTGTATTCCCACGAACAGAAGAACTGCACAGANCTCACGATGGAAATTCTCCATGCAACGGTGACACAGGATGCAACACCCGGNACGGCCGTCCCCGCCTTTGTGAAGCANTTCACCCAGTTGTGTTCCATTGACCAGCTACTCCTCCTTACNTGTGCACTCTCACATACCCTGCGAAACAAGCATGTCTCATCCGCAACCGTATATTCATTCTCGTTCGTGTGTTTCTGCCTGGTCACCCATGCGGCCAAAGTCTTCGTACCGTTTTCTGAGCTCTTGCCGGGAACGGCGGGACTGGTGCCTAGTCTCATCATGAATTGCCATAGGAGTGTATGCCGTGCGTCGTTTGCTTGGGTACCAACTGAGAGCATCGTTATGCTCCTGGATTGCTTCAAGTGCGTTGTCTGCATTTTCTTGGTTCATCATCACTTATAGTACACTTGCAGGGCTTTGAACGCTTCCGATCCGACAGGCAGCATCCTCGGAGAAATCGATTGTTACGCCGGACAGCTNAACCTTATCTCTCTGCTGGGCCGTGCGCTCGTTCAAAGTGTAGCTTCCAATACTCCGGAAAGAACTGGTACGTCTGGTAGTTGGGTCATGCTTTTATCCGCTCAAATCGGTCCATAATGATACAGATATGGCCACATTCTTCCTGACTCACATNCAGAAGCTTTCACGCCTCACCGATGGTCGGGATCCACAGCAGGTACACGAATACAAAGAANTANGACGAACCACTACATGGATATGGCATGATACTATGACGGCTATTCGTGCAGTCAAGGCAGGAGACAACCACCAGCAACGCGACTTGCAGGTAACGGCAGCAAGAGCTTGGCGACAGTATGGAGGGTTGTTTGGTTTGGAAGAAGGGGTGGATGTGACGACGACCAAGGGGCCGTCGGAGCTCAGCAATGAGCGCGCGTATTGGAAGATCCCAAGACAATGTTTTTTGAAGAGCTGTGGGTGTTCGATGGTGCCACCCAATCCCACACATCGAGTGCGGGTGTGCAAAGGGTGCTGGCGTGTGCTATACTGCGGTGTCGCATGTCAACGGTCGTGAGTGGCAGTTCTTTCTCGGTATTCCACAATGCTCATCTACATTTCGTTTGCAGCGATTGGGATGCAGGGCACCGACTTGTGTGCCGGCCGTTGTCGTGACCGTGCTAATGTACCCGGATAAGATGGACGCACGAGTCAGTTTCATTTTCTCTTGGTGATTCACATGATGTTGATCCTTTTTGTGTCGATGCCAAACAACTTCTCTATCTTTGACGGCGACCGACTAATCTCAACAACGACCAACTCTCAATGACGAGAATGACACGACCTCCCTAGATTGGCCGCTAATCGGCGCGCACGAACACAAGAAACACAAGGACATTGAGAGGACTTAATATGAGCAAGTATATGAACTAGGATTGAAAACATGGCCGGAATGACAGTGTGTGCTGTCTAAATACCCTTGTCGGGTTCAATCACGAGTGACTTGCATTGACGTCGATGGCCGTTCTTCCAATCTCTACCAAAAGCTATGAGAACCATGCGATGTCTTGGAGCATGCAGAAGAGGTGAAACCGTCCCACGTACGTTACTTGCCTCAAAAAAGTCTTCAGAACATGTATTTCGTTCCCCCCCCCCCTCACGTCTATCATGTACAATAAGTTCCCTGGTGCTCAGTGGAAGCTGGCCGCGAAATAACAGGAGGAAACGGTAGACTCATTCGAACCCGGGACGGGGTAGGTGGCACCTGCCAGTGGAATTCTGCGCCGCATGAGTCGTGCTCACTGGCCCGTTGTTGACAGGACCTCTTGCTAGTGAGTGTTACCGTCTTGCGGCGCTTTCGCTAGCGGACGACTTCCTACTATTCCTGATGCCTCGGTACTGAATATCTGGAGACGTCGAAAATATTCTCGACGATCACATGTATCAACGGTGCTGTAGTGGATCCTGCAGCATATTGTGTATGAGCGTTCCAGGAGTAACTTGAAGGCGCGGAAAGAGGTGGCGGATGCTTGCTGTACGAAGAGACAGACGAGGGCATGTTCTCCGACACACCCCATGCATTCGAGGCAAGTCTCTCACCATTGTCGTCACCGTTGAGCTCTCCTTGATTCTGTCGGCTCTAGAACGTCGCATACGGCATTGATACCCTGACCGTACTCGCCCGTGGTCTGCGCCCATGATCCTACCCATCTCCCGCTTCTCTTGAACCAGTTCGCAAAGGGCTAGGGAGCGGCGGAGCACCTGTAACAAGATGGATTCAGGACAGAGAAGCACTCGAGGTTAGCCCTCCGGCCAGCGAGGAATTTGTCGGGATTCGGGAGCGTGCAGAACAATGAGACATTCAAGTATGTATGATTGAACGGAAATTCGAGGCGAGAATGACCCAATAAGTTCAGTTGATTGGATTGAAAGAGCACATCGTGTCTCAATTGTTTGATATACTACCAAATGGACAACATCATACGCATGATATCTCTCGAGAAGTCTACTGGAACGATTTGAAGAGAGGAACAATCTCAGCGACGGCGGGGCCGGAAGGTGGCTCGATGGATTGGTAGTACTGTGTCGGAATGTCAGGATCACATATACACGCTCATGAACGAATGGAAAAAGACATACATCGCCCCACCATGGTCCTGCAGCCCACCACAGAGCACCAAGCCAGACACCCGAAGTCTGCATAGAGCACAACGCTCCCGAGATGGCTGTGATGCACGTAGCTGATCGAAAACCCCTCAGCGAAAGTGGAGTAGCGGCAAGAGGAGAAAGACGTACGGTTGGACCCGGCACCGATCTCGCCCAAGAACCCTTTTATGTTGTTCGCCTGCAGCCAGGACGTCGCGTCAGCGAGACGCTCCGCGCCGATCGTGGAGGACACGCAAGTGGCGTTCGTGCCCGACCCATCCGAGTCGAGGTATTGGTGCATTTCTGAGAATGAGCACATCAGTACCTCGTCCGAGTCGTTCAACCAGGAAACGCACCGATGGCAAAGTTATTGCTGGGGTCCTGGAATCCAGTGAAGGCAGCAGCGTTGCCAGAGGACGTCGTCCAGGCTAGAGGACGAGTTGAATTCACTACGACGTGCTGCTATACAGAGAGACATCCGACTCACTCCATGCACCGGTATAACTTGTCCCTTCGAGCAAAATCAGTTGCTCCGTGGCGCCGCTGGAACGGATACCGGTGATGGCAGCTTGGTTCTGCGAAGATGACACTATAAGACCGGATATCTTAAGAGGCAGGGTAATGAATGCGTACCAGCTGAGCGACCGTTGTCGCGGGAATGTCGTGAGGCTCGTTCATAACATCTGCAGTATGGTCAAACAACTTGAGAGTGACGGCGGTGTAAGGAACAAACCAAAGATGACATTCGCATTGGTTTTCTATGGTCGGAAATGTGAGGATTCTCATGACACACTTCACAGCACACGAAATATACTCACGAATTCATTACTGAGGGTCTTCCACCCTATGAGGACCGGTCAATGGATCTGTCGTACAAGAATGACACGAAATGGACGTACATGCTTGGAAGCTACAGAATAACAAGTCAGAGGAGGGACAAAACAGAGTCAAGCATTCAACTCACTCGGAGGTGCTGGTGATCGTGGCACCGTTGTAGATCATAAAGTTATGGGCTGTAGAGAAGGTTCAGACATCACCATACACCACAGTCTCACGATGTTGCCTCACGATCGATGATAGCAAAAGCTCCCTTTCCAGTGATGTAGCTGACGAGCGTCTGCAGTCCACTCAAGTAGGTCTGGTTGAGCGGACCTGTGAGCCCAGTCGCAGGAGGGCTCATGCGTTCCATCAAGAACGGGATGCGGAAGGCATTGAAGCCCTGGCCGGTAAAGTACTGCAAACGTGCGTTAGCATGAGCTCGGAAGGTGAACGACATCATCGTCACGCACGTCGATACTGGAGGGAGACGGCCAGGTGTAGTCCGTGCCAAGCACACCTGGGATGACGGTGTTGCCAAATTCTGCACCAGACTCGTTCACGCCGAACAGCGAGAACTTCGTCCGTGCGCTTGGGCATGCCGAGGAGGAAGGCGCACTGCTGGTCGTGGAAGGAGGAGAAGACGGTGGTGGCGTCGTAGCGGTCCCTGGCAGGCATTGGAAGTAGTCTGCGAAGAGCCTCAACGATATTCAGCACAAGCTTTGACAAGACCCTCTCACAGCTATTCAATTCTGTGCAGACCGAACCGGTATCACAAGTAGTGCTTCCCGTCCAATTGATTCCCTGCGCGTAAGTGAGCATTAGCCTCATGAAACGTAGAAGCACGTACACCGCATTGCCCATAGACGGACACGGAGAGCACTGGCGTGCTCAAAGCCAACGCGAAGAGTGAAAGGAATACAGACTTCATGGCGCAAATGTCTTGAACTGGAGATCCCAAACTGTAACGAGTCGCTTTATATCGTCAATGGCGGAAGAATACATGGAAGATTGCATGTAAAAAGACCGAGGATGAAGCCGAAGTCGAGACGTGCAAAGAAGCACATGAGCTGCGGGCCTGTCAATGAAGCTGCTGCGATGAACGCAGTGTCTTCGTTTCGGGGCAACGAAGCAAGTGAGTAGCTGGAGATGATGCAGAATGTATTCAGCAAAATCACGGGTGCAGCAGAAGAAAAGGAGCGTACGTCGCGTTTTTCCGTGCAACGTTGTACATGATCGCCCGGTAGTCCGACGTTAGGTGGCCAACATCCGGACTTTACCCGTTCCCGATTTCAGACCTGACCATGAACTTATGTACAGCAGCGCGAAGCACCGCCAAGGTGGCGCGTGAGAGATGTCCCAAGGCCCCGCTCGTTGAAGATGGGCGTACCAGCAGACCGTTTCCGATAAACAAGCGGAAAGTGACTGTACTTCGGTATGTTGGCGGAGCTAAGTCAGCGCTCGCGTACATGACGATGCAAATATGTTTCAGTGATTTGAAGACGGACTGAAGTGGATGCTTCACTCCTTGGGTTTCGGAACATGACCCACGGGAACAAACGAGAAGATTGGAACGTATTGTAGTACAGTAGTGGATATCAACAATACACGACCATTTACCGCATGGTTCGCCCGCTATAGTCCAGGCATCCATCAATAGATCGTAGCATACAGTATGACAAACGACGCACCTCGCAGTTTTCCTATCAACCACTGCGACCTCGGTCTTTGCTCTGTTCAACACCTTCTGGAACTCGCTGACCCGATACCTCATGCGCGAGTGCATGTATGCCTTAGAGCATTTGATGTGGTAGTGCAAGTAGTCTCTGAACAGTTGAATGTGGCTGATGGTGGATGCGGCGATGTCGGGGTTGGTGAAGTGACGGGGGAAGAGCACGAACGTGACGTATCCGACATCTTCCGAGTCTACGAGACCGGGAACGTGACGTATTTCAAGGGGAGGTTCGTGGGTAGTATAGAGGACTTGTGGTGCACTTTGAATGGTAGGCAGGCGGCGAGCATCAACGAATTCCTGTGTGGTGGATGAGCAGGTAAGAGGTCAAGCATTCAAGCGAAGACGTACCTGGAGGAAGACTTTGCCAAAAATACGATCGGTTTCCTCTCTGAAAACGGTGGAAAAGATGACGGTGACACGATCAGGGGATGCTTGGATGTAGATGGCCTCTTCGTCCCGGTAATGCAAGGCCATGATCTCCCCCTGACCTGAACCGGCAGCTTCGAGTTGTTTCTGAGCGGCAAAGGCGAGTTCAAAGGGAGCAGCGAGGGCGTGACGCTTGAGGAGGGCAAAGTTCTTGATAAAAGCATCACGCTCGTCTAAGGAAAGAATGAGGAAGGAGGAAGACAGGGGACGCGACGAAGGACATACCGCCTTCAGGAGGGAACTGGTCGAGATCGACGTCGAGACTGACGTTGTAGTCGGGTTCGGGCTGAGGGCGAACCATGGCGCCGTATTCGCGTTTGAGGACGTCGTGGACGCCGTAGTTGACGAGCTCATCCCAGCATCGGATGCTCATGGAGAGAAGGAGGACAGACTTGCGATCAGGCGTGGAGAGATGGAATCGGACGCCATCAAAGTCGACAAACTGGACGTCAAGGGTGGTGGGTCTGTGAGTGGACGACGAGGGTGAGGGTGTCAACGACGAGTGCGATGATGAGCGGGGGTAGGCGGGCGACGTACTTGGCGAGTTTGTCTGCGAGGGTGGTCTGGATGATGTAGTTGTGGGCCTGAGGGCGGGAGGAGTTCAGAACGAACGGATGTCAGCGACGGAGATGACAGCGTACCTCGAGCAGAATCATCGTGAAACAAAGCGTCGGTGATGTGAAGAACGACGAGGTCGATGGCAGAAACGATGAGCTCAACGACCAGTGCAAGTAGATTAGATTAGATATGCCGCAGATTAGATCCGGCGGATTTTGACTCGGAGGCTCATCACTCGAATTTCTTGGACACGAACATGGACCAACAGCTACCAACCGAGCTGCGACTCAACATCGCACGGCATCTCCAAGACTTCTACTATTTTGGTGTGCACCACCGAACGACGCTCCATAGTTTGCCCTGGCGAAATTCACTTGTTGGTCACCTTTGTTCGTGGAAGACATTCTCAAATTTGCATCTGTCTTTCCAAACTTGCGAACTCTCGAGATCAATGGATGTCGGGTCGGCCATCGACCTGTAGCTCCTATCACAGCCTGCAAACAGGATCGTACCGCTGGAGTAAAGCAGAATAGCCCAGGTCAAAAATCATTCTTCCGTCGTTCGCTCTTCCCAACACTGAGTCGCTGTGGAGAGGAAGAAGATCCCTTCCAGACATTTGTCCTACTTCTGACCCCTTTCACATATCCAAGCGATCATATCCCCTATTCGAATTCTTGCTGGTACACGTGGACATTGGCGAACTCGTCCTCTTGACGCTGTTGGACACTTTAGTCGTTGCCAATATACGGCTCGATAGAGTGTCCATTTTTGCCTCCAACAACGATGATATCCCCCTCAGTCCGAGCTACTTGGCGGCACTAGATACCCTGGATATCTCTGGCGTCGAATATGTCAGACCACACCCCGCGCGTCCCGCCATGGACGTCCTCTTCTCCGTCACTGACAAGCTGAAGAGCTTTGGAGCCGGATTTGACCTCAAAAACTCAATCGAGGTCGAGACGATGTGTCATTTCTTGGAGACAAGGGGGAAGAATCTCGAGTACCTCCGCCTTGATTACACTGGTGCCACAGCAGACCCCCAGGTTCCTTGCCATTGTCACTTGATCCGTATGTATAAGACTGGTACGTCGTGCTGCTCCTCGGTTGCATCTCCTTCATTGTACTCACAGCACGCACAGCCCCACTTTGGGGCAAGGGCATAGATGGGTTTGGCTGCGTGTTCTCCGGGTGCCAGCTTCCAGTGAGTACCGGTGGAAATGGGACCTGATGGCGTCGGGGGAGCCAGCAGCCTGCAGGAAAGGGACTGCGACGGGAGGCACGTCAATTCCCGCTTGAGCTCTGGTCCCAGCTACACCTCGATAACGCATACTGAGACGACCGGTTACACATACTAACGTGAGGGGTAACGAGGCCTCGTCTACGATAATTATGTATATGTATAAGTACTTAGGTCTCGTTATTAATGCCACACAACCCTGCGGCAAATGCCGATGACCACGTGAATCTCGGCAGAGTTTTGGTTCTCGATGTCTCTGACTTCCCGACACCGACACCGACATCGACACCGACATCGTCGCGCTCATCGTCCATCACAGCGATCATAAGCACAGAACAGCTCTCGACATCATGCGTACGTCGTCGCCTGCTTCCCTGATTCACCCATGCTCACCCGCACACAGCTCCGAAGAAAGCCCAGAAAATGTCTCTCAATGCCTTCCTTGGCGACGGCGGTGAGCACCCACATTCCCGCCCATCGTGTCTCGGGATGTCCACTGACCGTTGCTGCTGAGGCAGCTTTAGGTTCTTGGGCAGACGAGATGGATTCTCTGCCAACCGCACGTACGTCCCAGCACGCGCCTCCTCCTCCTCCTCATCCGACTTTAATTTCCTTCCACAGCCGCCGCAAGGACAGGAGATGATCAAGGTGGAGATCGGAGGAGAGACGACTTCATGTCCTCTAGACGTGCGTTTTCCCCTTCAAGTATCAATCTCAAGTAACTTCATTTTGACATGTCTCCCAGCCGATAGATCAGGTCCTCCAAGGGAAGATCTGCCGCTTCCCACTGAACCACCGTACACTGCTTTTGTTGGAAATCTCGCGTTTGATCTCACAGAGTTAGATCTGGAGGAGTTCTTCGGTGCAGACAAGGTATGTTCGTCCACACTCGTCCTATGTCATTAGTCTCAATTTTTTTTTCCCTGGTCAGACCAAGTCCGTCAAAATCATCCGTGACAGAGAAGAAAAGCCCAAAGGCTTTGGTTACGTCGAATTCACCGATTTAGACAGCCTCAAAGAGGCTCTCGCCAAAACCGGCTCGGTGCGCAATATTGCCCAAAATCCTGCCCTCATATTTTCTGATCAAGTATCACTGCATTACAGAGTCTTGCTGGACGTACCATCAGGGTCAGTGTGGCCGAACCTCGTGAGTACAAAGTTATGAGTGTTTTTGACGTCTCACTGAGTCCCACACAGCCAAAGAGCGATCTGGGTTTGGTGGAAGCGGCGGTTTCGATGACGACAAGTTTGCCTCAAATTGGCGACGAGACGGCCCCCTCCCTGATGCCCCCAACTCTCGTGATGGTTCTCGCAAACGATTTGACGGTCCCCCCTCCCGTGAGCCACCTCCCAGTACCCTTGCCGACAACGCCAGTGACTGGCGATCCAGTCGTGCACCCCCTCGTCCCTCTGCTGCCCCTCCTCTCGAGTCGGATCAAGGCGATCCGTCCTTCAAACGACGTGGCTCCGGTTTCAGAAGTCAGGAAGGTGCCCCAAGCGGTGCTGCCGACGCGGAAGAATCGTGGACGATTGGTAGCAAGTTCAAACCCAGTGCACCCGCCGAAGGAGGCTCTCCCGGAAGTCGCTTTGGTAGTCTGCGTGGGCGAGGTGACATGGGACCACCGAAAGAACCCTCGGTCACCCCAGACGAGTCGGATTGGAGGCGTCCGAGTGCCGTTTCTCGGAACAGCACTTCTCGTGAGCTGGTCTCCCCTTCTCATCGGATATTCACGCTGACAGACGGTCAATCTTATAGCGACCAGCTCGACCCCACCCACTCCCCAATTGGCTCGGCGTAAGCTCGAACTGTTGCCCAGATCTGCCGCTGGTTCTACCGTCCCTTCACCTCTTTCCTCTCCCAATCCGGCCAACCACGCTGGCTCGTCACGGTCCAACCCTTTTGGAGCTGCCAAGTAAGTGTTTATTTCACGACCATGCTCTGCACCGTTATTTACCGTTCTCTTGCCAGGCCTGTGGATGTCTCGGCGAAGGAAGCGCTCATTGCTGAGAAACTCGAACGTGAACGGGAGCAGACAAAGGAGAGGGTAGTACAGGTTTCCATGTCTCGCACGTCGTCTCGCACGGCAACGCAACGGGGCCCTCGCAGTGAAGCGCCCCCAGCCCCACCTGCCGCCGCCACCACTCCTACCAGTGTCCCTTCTTCACCGAAGAGCGAAGCCACCAAGGCGGCTGCTCCACCGCCCACCGTCCGTCCGTCGTTCAGTTTCGCCAGTGCCGCCGCGGGCAAGAAGACAGAGGGAGATGTAGATGCGGACAAAGACGAGACGGAGGTGCTGGCAGAGAAGATTGCCGAAGTCCAAGTTTAGACTTGAGCTGTTTGCGTCGTTTCCTACTAAAAGCTGTTATTCCACGACCTATTTCATACAGCCCGTATCCATGCTCCTTGTTTAGATTAGACTCTCTGATCAAGAGTCCCGTCCTGCTTTGACTGTACCTTTGCATCTCCCTGACGTCTTCGTCACGGAACGCACGTATGTTTATCTGTATTTCATCACTTATGTCACGGTGGATGTCCCTTTCATGTGTTTGTTTTGAAGCAACCATCTCATGAAACTTTACACGCAGAGAAATCCGCTGAAGGTGTTTAACACAACAACGAGTCGGCCAATCTGGCAGATTGATTTACGTCGAAATCCAACCATTTGCTCGCGTACCCGCCAGTCTCATGATGTTGTTCCCGACACTACCACCTGCTTGAAGACTGTTACCGCAGCAGCATTCAGGAGTTCAGGGTAATTGTACACCCAACCAGAGACGCTCGCTAGTCAGACATGGACCAATACCTACCAACCGAGCTGCGCCTCAACATCGTCGCCCAGTATGCTCAAGAACCTGTCTCTCGTCTCTCGCGACTGGCTTGGTCCTTCTCAGGCCTGCTTATTCGAGAGCATCCACGTAGGCATATACTTTGCATTTTTCAAGAAACACAATGCCAAGCGTGCACAGGGGCTTGTGCGTTTCTTCCGGTCCTCGCCTCACGTCGCAGCGCATGCGCGTAACATATCCATCGTCGGCGAGCTTCAATGGAACTTTTACAAGTCCTTTATGTTACGGTGCCCGTTTCTGAACGTGCAAGTCGTCCTCGACCTGGCGTCTGTCGTTTTTCAACTTCCAAACTTGCAAGCCATGAAGATCAGCACATGCAGGCTCAGCTATCGACTGTTCAAACGAGAACGTACCCGTGGAGAAAAGCCGACTGACAACTCGCCTTTTTCTCATTCGGTTTTCTCCATGTCGAGACTTTCATGAAAACTCTTTTCGCCGGACATTTCTTCGAACAACCTTCCATCCCAGCGATCGCCGTCTTCGCGCAGCTTGTCGCTGGAAACAATTTTCATTAACGGCGTCGGCCTTTGGATGCTGCTAGACCCTTTGGCGGTGGTCGATCTGCGTTTTCGTAAATTGTCAATCTCCAGCTCCAACAACCCCCTCACCCTCCGTTCGAGCTACTTGCCAGCAAGTCGTTTGCCAGATCTCGAGGATGTAAAATATGTTCAACCTGGCCCTCGCTCCACCATAGACATACTCCTCTCATTCACCGATAAGCTACAGAACCTTGGAGTTGGATGTGATCTCAAAAATGCCTAGTACGAGGTCGAGACAGTCTGTGAACTTTTGGATACAAAAAAGAATCTGCAGCATCTTCGTCTCGAATACAAGGATGTCGAGATGACCACGGAACCGGGGCGGGCTGAGCTGGTCTGGGTGAACAAGAGTTGTACGTTGTTTTATTCTCAAGTACAATGATACGTCTTTCATGCTCACAAATGTACAGCGCTCCGCTTTGGGGAAAGGGCATGAAAAGGCTTGGCTACATGTTCCCCGAGTGTTCAGGCACGAGCCGTCTCGCCAAGAGCTGCCCGTCTCTCAAGTCCCTCACACTCACGTTATGGGCCTCTGTTGCCTCCGAATGCCGGAAGTCCCCGCCGAACACAACGACCGACGCATTCGTGCGTTGGCAGTACGCGCTGCGTGTGCTCGCAGGGGCACCGCGCACGTTGACCTCAATTACCACTGGCATTTGCATGTCGCTCTTTCAAATGGGCGACCTGAAGGATAATAGACCGACCACACTCGATTTTGTGGATTAGGAGAAGTGGGACACGGTGCTGCGTGAGTTTGTAGATCTCGAGCATCTGGTATTCGCACTCTCCTTCACCCCGCGATGCAGTGGATGGTCGATTGCGGAAGTGGGACCTGTTGGGGTCGGATTTGAAGACAGCAGGTCCGGAGGAAGGATGGCGACTCGGACGGAAGCCTCGCCAGTTCAATGACGAGCTCTCGTACGGGCTAAATTATACATTGGATGAAACAGAGGCTTTACATAGGGTGCCAGTGTGGCCGGTGGTATCATTTGTAGGGTTGTAATATGATCTACATAATCCTATTGATTGTGCAGACCGTTCAAGTTCGAAGCTACCGTTCCGCGTGACATGCAGACGGAGTCAGGGTCACTGCGTGAACGGCGGGAAAGCAGTCAGACGACGGCGAGGGCTGCTTCAATTCATGACCAGAGTTTGGGTGTAGATCTAGACCTCGACCTCATCAAGTTATACACCTGGACTCGCATGATCTGTACATATCAATCAGACCTGACACACCGAGATTATAATTCGGTGCGATTTCTACATAATTGGGATATTACTACTGGCTACCATTAGTGAAGGTAGTTCGGAGGGAGACCAGCACTCTAAAGGGTGTGTACAGATTCCGTCACGAAGACTAAGGAGCCCAGACAATCACCAGCGATCCCCGCCGCCTCTACCGCTATAACCACTGTCTTGGTGACCACCACCGAAGTGTCCTCCGCCGCCACGTCCTCCACCACGACCACGACCTCCGCCACCGCCACCGCCGTAACGACCTGATTAAGAGAATATCAACGTCAATGACAACAGTAGGACATCGCGGAAGCAATCGAACTCACTGCGACCTCCACCTCCACCAAACATCGACATCTCCTCAAGCTGTGGCGGGACGACCGCTTTGGCTTCTCGAAGAATACCAACCAGCTCACGAGCAGACTTGGCGTTGTCGGTGGTGAAGTAGGTGTACGATGTACCAGTCATACCGGCGCGCTGTGAAGGAATTGCGGTCAGTCGTGGCAATGACCAGATAACGGAGTCAAGAAACTTACTCCTGTACGACCGATGCGATGAATGTAGTCTTCGCAGTTGTTGGGGAAGTCATAGTTCTGGCGGCGATAGCATATTAGACTCGAACACCCACACGAGGAGAGCAACTCGATACTCACAATGACATAGCCGACATCCTTGACATCTATTGGGCGATTCCACGAACAGTATCACACATATATGGCAGCCAGAACGGAACACCAAGACAAAAGAAAGGGACACGATCAATAACCGATACACGACGATAATGTGCGCTCCGAGAGTCTTGCTAGACGTCACCGACTGCATCCTCTACAGTCCCAAGGAGTTGCCTCGCAGCCTCGAAAGAAATACAAGGCGTCCGAGGACAAACAACGTCTGAGCTACAGACAGGCAAGTCTTGAGTGCGCAAGGGGTGTCCGCTGACGAAAGAGAGTCCGAGTCCCAAGAAGTCCGATGCTGACGTCCATAACCACACAACCATACCAAGAACGAACCGTTCAAGCTACAGTGTCCACCCAGGCAACGACGCGGGAAACGCGAACGCGGCTAGGGAAGGTCAGAGGGAACCAGTAACAGAATTCAGGGTGCATCGGCCATGTTCTTTTTACCCGTCATGCGCAGTTGGATACCTTGGCCTGCCTCTCGCTTTAGAAGACGATTTCCCAGAGACCTGCAAGTGAGTATGCGAAAACGCCGAGACGACATCACAAACACCGAACAACCAGAACCGGTCATCGGACCTTACGCGACTGTTTGAAGAGCGCAGATGTCACAAGGATCTGGCTCGTCGCGCGCACGCTCGTTGCACTGAAACAAGAAAGGGAGAACATACCGAGACCACGAGAGGCCACGTCAGTGGCGATCAGGATGGGAGACCGGCCGGCCTTGAACTCCCCGAGGACCCAATCACGTTCACGCCTGCCAAACGCAGTGAGGAAACGACCGAGAACAAACGACTGAGATGCTTACTGTTCCTTGTCGCCGTGAATAGCCAACGCTGGCCAGCCATCCTGACGGAGATACTTGGTGATATCGTCCGCGACTCGCTTGGTACCGACGAAAATGAGCACCTTGGCGTTCTCCTGGCTGATCTGATCGAGGTGCTTGATGAGCTTGGAACGCTTCTCAAAGTCGCTGCAGACTTCAACGATCTGTGCAATGTTGTGGTTAGCAGTGAGCTCCATGGAACCGATATTGACTTGGATGAAGTCGCGAAGAAAGTCCTGGGGGAGTAGAGAAATTGAGTAACATGATCAAACACGGGATCGAAAAACTTACGTTGGCCAACTTCTGGACGTCCTTGGGCCAGGTAGCACTGAACATCAGAGTTTGACGGTCTGGACGGATTTGTCCTACGATCTTCCTGATCTGAGGCTCGAAACCCATGTCTAGCATGCGGTCGGCTTCATCCATGACGAGGTAAGTGATGCGGCGAAGGTTGGTCTTTTGGGTCTCGAGCATATCAATGAGACGACCGGGGGTGGCGATGACGATCTCTACGCCGCGCTGGAGGTCACGGATCTGGGGACCTTTGGGGGCGCCACCGTAGATGGCGGTGTTGCGGATGCGAGAATTCGAGCTAAGGATGAGGCGAGTATGAGTAGGAAGAAGCGAGACGAAAGGAGAAGAACAACGGACCCAAATTTTGTGCATTCCTGCTGAATTTGAACCGCGAGTTCACGAGTAGGAGCAAGGATGAGAGCGATAGGACCATCTCCCGGGGCGAGAAGCGGTTGCCTGGGATAGAAAGGAAGGTCAGATGATGAAGAGCAAAGGAGAAACGGAGAAACGTACGCGTTGATGTGCAACATGGCGGGGAGAGCAAAGGAGATGGTCTTGCCACTGCCTGTCTGGGCAATGGCGACGACATCGCGACCGGTAAGAGCCATAGGCCAGGCTTGGCACTGAATGGGAGTGGGAGCGTCGAAGCCCTGGGCACGAATGGTGGTCATGATGTAGTCGGGGAAGCCGAGTTCGTCGAAGGAAGAGACTGGACGTGGAACATTGCGACCTTGAACCTGGGTTATAATGTTAGCGTTATCGACTGACGTTGTAAACGAGCAACACACCTTCATTTCCTTGGACCGTCTGAATTCTTCGACCTCACGATCGGTCAGCGCCGCGACGCGCTTGTCTTCGATGTAAAAGTTTTTCTCAAAATGCTCCAGTTTGTGTGAGGACCAGTCGATCGTACGAAGACCGCCGCCAAGGTTGTCCATCTTGTCGCCGCCTGCTCCCCAGCCTCCACCGCCGCCTCCGCCGCCATAACCACCGCCGCCATAACCGCCGCCACCACTATAACCACCGGCACCACCACCGCCGTAGCCTCCACCACCACCGCCGTACCCGCCGTAGCTCTAGATGGACGAGACGAGTGAGCAGGAAAGATGGACAAAGAAAAGTTGCGACGACTGACCATTGCAGCAAGTGTGTCAAACGTCTATAAAGGAAGGTCGAGTATGGGTGTGGCGAGACCGAAGCTTGAGGGGCTTGAGGATGTGGGGGACGATGAGCAAAGAGAGAAGGGCGGCGGCGGCGTCGTCGGTCGAAACGAGGCGCTGGCTGTGAAAAATTGTAATCCCGATGCCCGGGATCTCGGCAAGCCACCGCGAGCGACGACAGCGAGTCCGACGACGACTTTCGATTGCTTTATTGAGATTAAATAATGGCGTCGGGGGGGTCGCTGTCGGCGTCGCTGCCCGGTTTAGTCCGCAACCACAATGTCGATGCTGGCGATGCTCCGCACTTTCATCGACCAGTCCTACCCGCCCGCGCCCACGTTCACAGAGGCCGACGTGCCCGACCTCGCCGGGAAGGTCGTCCTCGTCACCGGAGGGAACACTGGCATCGGCAAGGAAACAGTGCGAGTCGTCCTCGAACACGGGGCCAGGGTCTACCTTGCCTGTCGCTCAGAGGAGAAGGGAAAGGCGGCAGTCAAAGAGCTGCTGGACCTGACAGGAAAGACCGAGCTCTTCCTTTTGTCGTTGGACTTGTCCAGCTTCGCGTCCATCCGGAACTGCGCCGACGAGCTCAAACGGTACGTCCAGGTCATTCTTGTATTTACATGAATAATCTCACAACAAACAGCAAAGAGACAAAGCTCGATGTCCTGTTCAACAACGCGTGAGGAATTCTTTCGTTCTTCACTTTCATTCCCAAGTCTCACACGTTGGGCAGCGGGCTCATGGCGCCACCCATACAGCAGCTCACCGCTGAAGGTTACGACATGACATTCGGCACCAACGTCGTCGGTCCCTACCTCCTCACCAAGCTTCTCCATCCCCTTCTCCAAGCCGCAGCCGCAGAGCACCACGATGCACGCGTAGTGCACACAAGCTCTCTCGGTCACGCCGCCGGTCCAAAGCCTTGTATCACCTGGGAGTCGCTCAAGCCGGGCGAGCCGGGCGAGAACAAACGACGGTCCATGGGTCCAGACAATCTCTATTATCAAAGCAAAGCGGTGAGCTACCGTACGCGTCGACACGGGCAGGTCGAGACTCATGTATTCTCCTTCAGGGCGTGATCATGGTCGCGAACGAGCTCGCCAGACGGTACGGGGACGAAGGCATCATCCACATGTCCCTTCATCCCGGTACGTTCTTCAGTTCTCCCAGTTGACTCCCGCTCACGTGCACCAGGGACGATCAAGAGTGAACTTGGCCGAAATTGGCCCCTCTCGCAGCGAATATCATACGTGATGCTCCCTCCCTTGTCGTTCGTCTCCCTCGTGCTCACACGTCCCTCTTCAGAGTCTGTTCATCAGGTTGAAACCAACCGCTCTCGGCGCCATCACCCAGCTCTACGCCGGTACGTCACCTGAAGGCAAGCACTTGAACGGCAAGGTATGTCTCCATTCTTCACGCACGTCTGCACACAATTCACCCATTCGTTCAGTACCTCATCCCGTGGGCAAGGGTCGGAAAGTCACGCGACGACATGCAAGACGAGAAGATCAGCGGTCGCTTATGGGAGTGGCTAGAAGAACAGACCGCGGCCGTCGCGACTTGTACGTTGCTCGTGCTATCAAACCCTTTGACGAATATTGACAATTCGCAGGAATGGTGTCATCGGCTGGTAGCAGGATACGTAGGGCGCATATGGGCGGAAACTTGTCACTTTGTACATGTCTGAATGTGGAGAGTACTGGGCTTTACGAGCTTCTCATAACTGGTGTGAAGTGTGGGTATGAACATTGAAATACCACCGACCGTCGATCACACAGAAACAATGTCTAGTACTAGTACGTTTTATTTCTATGGATGACACGTATAATCCCTCTCCCGCTCATCTCGCATATCTCTCCGAACGCTCCGGGCCTTGGAAGGATTCATCAGGTGCGTCCTCCACGAATCGCACGTCTGAGACACTCATCGGGTTCGGTGACATCACTGTCTGCTGGAAGAGCTCGCAGGAGCGGGCAGGTGCATGCTGTGAGGGTGATGTGTCGCAGACAGTGCCGGATCGTGGGTGAGTTTGCAACGACAGCGTGCAAGCGGTGGTGTCCGGCGTCGTTGTGTATGATGACCTCGCGGGCCATCATGATGGGCGGGAGACGCTTCAGTGCCCACTTTTGCGAACTGAACACGCGTTCGACGAACAACTCATTTGATTCGGGGCCTCAAATAACCCTACAAGCCCAACTCTCATGCTCATCGTCGCCGCCGTGGCAGTCTAGGTCGATGGGTTCAGACCAGACGCTCCATGTTCTTAACCCCCTCCTCGTCCTCGTTCTCAATTCTCTCGCCGTCGTCGCACGCCATGTCGTATCTCATATCTGAACATCTCTGACACAAGATCCGCCATTTCGCCTCCTTTCCTCAGACCGGAGGTACTTGCGCTCTCGTGGCTTCATTTCTCGACCTCTACTCACCCGCCTTTGCCAGTTTCTCTCCAGCAGAGGGTGCTGTTTGGGCAGAATCCGAGTCAGGGCACTCTACTGAAAGCGAGTCAGTTCCTGCTAGGTGCGTGCTCACTTGCTATGCATAGTTCCGCTCCTCACCGTTCACACAGAGGAATTGCCTATACGACTCGCCCACAGGGTCAAGGAGCTCGACGAGCTTCCACACAACGTCGGTGACATGCCGTCAATAGCCAAGGTCAAGAACTGGTACGCTCAGTCGTTCGATGTACGTCCTCGTTCTACTTTTTTCGCCCGGACCCGCTCACTCGCCCCCTCTGCAGGAACTCATCCACTTCCCGTCTATGCTTTCCCTCCCATCCCATATCCGAAACGCCCTCCTCGTACAACCACCAGATCACCACCAACTCCCAGAGTCGACCCCGAACCCCTCTCTCATGTTCATGAATGACGACTTTGCGAGCATGGCTTTAGGTTATGAGAGATGCCAGGATGACCGTAGGACTTGAGCCCAGAAAAATACACAGGACAGAGGTGGGATACGAGACACGTCGGCCACAGGACACACCGTAGGATGGGTACTGTTGAATTGTGGTCTGAACACTTTCCATGAGCAAGACATGGGCGTCTGACTGCCTGGCTGGGGGGCGTTGGGCGTCTGCCCAACCGTCTCCTTGACGGTTGGGCAGGCAGTCAGATGCCCAACGCCGACCGACCGTGTCTGTGTCTCGCTCCTGGAAGGAGACGGCTGGGCAGCTCGTCAGACGCCCAACACTGCCCAACCATGTCTGTGTCTCGCTCCTGGAAGGAGACAGTTGGGCAGCTNGTCAGACGCCCAACGCTGCCCAACCNTGTCTCGCTCCTGGAAGGAGACGGCTGGGCAGGCAGTCAGACGCCCATGTCTTGCTCATGGAAAGTGTTCAGACCACAATTCAACAGTACCCATCCTACGGTGTGTCCTGTGGCCGACGTGTCTCGTATCCCACCTCTGTCCTGTGTATTTTTCTGGGCTCAAGTCCTACGGTCATCCTGGCATCTCTCATAACCTAACCTTGCCGGCTCAGGGTCTCTGCCTACAGCTCCACAACGACCTAGTCCGTTAGTGGATGCCTTCTCCAGCCTTCCGCTCGTCTCCCAACGGCAATTGCAGTTAGTGGATGCATTCTCGGCATCTCCAACAACGACACCATTGCAATCCTCCAGCGGAATATGGTCATCACCATTGAGCTCCTTGGTATCTTCCCCTGTAGTACCAACATTGTCAGCAGAAGAACCTTCACAGCCATCTGCACCTGTCAAGAAGACATCACGCAAGAGTGTAGTAGCCCGTAACAAAAGACAACCACCCACTGCCAAATAGATTCATATGAAGTGCATGTATACACTGGCTGGGGATTTGGGAGACTGAAATACAAATTTGATTCCTCAACGCTAAATGAGTCACCCCACCAAAACTGTGCTGCCAATCTCTTGGCTACTGTAGATATTGAATGATATATACACAGCAGGTGTGCCGAAGCAGTAGTAGCCTAATCCACCGTGCACTTGAGTCTCGGTGCACTGAACTATAGTTGGTAGACTCCAACCTTAATTTAGGGTTGGTAGCAAGTAGCGAGCTGAGTGTGTTATATTAATGGTTGGATTTTCATTCAGCCATCGTTTCCTGCATCCCACATATCTATTATATCATGTACAAGTGGCAATACACCGAGATAATAGGTGAGCAGACATGTACTGGACATCTGCTCCTCCTGGGTGTACAAGCGCCCAAAGCAAGATCGGTCGCCCCGCCAAAACTGTTCCGCCAATTCCTTAGCTACTGTAGCTATTAAATGATATATATATAGAGAGTATACTGACGCGGTAACAGCCCCATCTGACATGCACATGAGGCTGGGTTCACTGTTCTGTAATCAGCAGTAGGTGGCCTGGTGAGCGTAATTATGGACGGTTGAATTTTCAGTCAGCCATCATTTCCTGCATCCCACACATCTTTTATATCATGTACAAGTGGCAATACACCAAGAGAATAGGTGAGCAGACATATGTACTGGACATCTGCTCCTCCTGGGTGTACAAGCGCCCAAAGCGAGATCAGTCACCCTGCCAAAACTGTTCCGCCAATTCCTTAGCTACTGTAGCTATTAAATGATATATACATAGAGAGTATACTGACGCGGTAACAGCCCCATCTGACATGCACGTGAGGCTGGGTTCACTGTTCTGTAATGGGCAGTAGGTGGCCTGGTGAGCGTAATTATGGACGGTTGAATTTTCAGTCAGCCATCATTTCCTGCATCCCACACATCTTTTATATCATGTACAAGTGGCAATACACCAAGAGAATAGGTGAGCAGACATGTACTGGACATCTGCTCCCCCTTAGTGCGCGCCTATTAAGCGCTCATGTGCGCAACACCATATCCTTTGTGACACAAAAAGTAGTTCGCCAATTTCTTAGAAAATTTGGATTCAGCATCTCTATACCATTCTCTATCAGGGAAAAATATGCATTTGGCAAAAATTTGAGGACTGTTACTGCAGGTCTGTACAATTTGGGCTCTAAGTCTTCACTCTCTATCCGTGGGCGCTTAGTGTCTCTCAATTTCGTCAGATTGGCTTTTTGCTAACATAACCCCTATGCTAGCTAGCCTAACTCGACTTAATTTTATGCCCATAAATGGCATTTTGCTAACATAACCCCTATGCTAGCCTAACTCGACTTAATTTTATGCCCATAAATATCTACAGATTCTTGGAGTGGGGGTAATGTCAGAGCTGAAGAGCACGTGGAGCTATGTCAGAGTCTCGATGTGGAGTAGTGAAGGTTTCGGTCGGAGTTTGATAACGTATGTAGTCAACGCACCGCTACGTCTTTCTCTCTCTCTCTAGTTCGAGCTGGTCTATTCTCCGGCTACAGTTCGTTCTACTGTTCCCTTGTATTCACCTACTCTATTCCTATCGTATCTATCTCTACTTGTATCTATCCTACTCGCTCGAGCGTCCCAACGTGGCCTAGGCGCTTTCTGTGGTCGTCGCTGACAGATAAGACTTGTAAGCAGTACAACGAGCTCGCAGAATTTGGTGATAACAGATGACATGAATCATGAAAGACAGGTATGAACAGATTGATGATTGAAGATAATGTCTCTACAAGGTGATGAAAGGAAGAGTCAATAAAGCACAGCAGGGAACATCTACTTCTCTAATCAAGCGGACGACAATGAAGCGAAAGCATTCGCAAACCAGTGCTGTACTGCTTCCAACTTGGTCGCACCCTTCTCACCGGTGAGACCATTAACGACGAGCAGGAAATGCGAGAGAGATAGAGCGGCGATGACGGCGAGAACGGTGGCGACGCGGTACGTTGGGGTGGCAGACGCGTCCCGCTGAGCTTGCAGCGGTGAATCCTCGGACGGCGTGGACGGTTCGCCTAGGGGAGGGGACGCAGGTGACAAGGATACGTCCAAAATGTTAGTAGGAGGTCGCAGGATGGTGAAGAGCGCTCTATTGAGGTCGAAGGCAATCTTTGCTTCGTCTGCAATAGCGACTGTGACCGAATAAAAGTCCCATGACGACAATCATCAGAAAAGGAAAGAGAACTGCGGAACTAGTAAACGGGGACGTACGTTTGACAGCCTGGTCATCGCCCGCCCCAGCATTCATGCCCTCCCGGAACCATTCCTTGATCTTCTTCATGTCCCCGATGGTCGCCGACCCGTTCCCTCCTAGCTGCCTGAACTCGTAGAACGACAGACCGTCGCCGTTCTCGAGACCGTAGACCTTGGCCAGCACGCGCTTGACGAACTGACCGCCGCTGAGATCGCCGAGGTAGCGTACGTACGAGTGGGCGAGCAGGCGTTGCGCGTCGGCTGGGCCGGCCGCGACGATCAGTCGCAGACGGGCGAGGTACTGGGTGAAGGGCAGCGGCGGTGCAGCCATGAGCTCGACGTGGATGGGGTGGGTCTGCCACTGCGCCTGTGGCGTCTGGAGGAGGGTGGCAATGTCTGTCGCGAGACTGGCGGCACGGGCCAGGAGCAGCGGGTTGTACGTGGGTTGGAGGACAGGGTGTGTGGCGTTCTCATCGAGGGCGCGCTCGAACACACTGGCAACGTCGTCAGAAAGTAGAAACGTGAAAGAGCAGGACGTACTCGTAGATGTGATAGAGCATCATGAGGAACCGTATGTACTCTTCTCTGTCGAGTTCCCCGCGGGTGAGCCAGCCGGCGCCCTGGCTGTTGGACGCTGCGTCATGGGCACTGGCTGTCGAAAGTCTGAGGAGGGTGGCGAGCGGCGCAGAGGTGTCGAGGGTGGTCATCGTGAACTGCAGAGAAGGGCGTGGCGAGGAAGTGGGGGGTGTGGTATCCGGTATGGCGTGTTTATACGTGCCCGAGTGACTCAGAAAAGTCGACAAGTAACATGTCTCTGCGTCCTCTTTTGAGCTTCCTGGGGCGATTCCACCTAATCGGATCATAACAACATCATAGCGCAATATGTTTTCTTCGATAATTACACACAAAGGGTACCCAAGAACATCAAAACAATGCAAGTAGAAACCAAGAAGGAAGTGGATACAATATTTGAGATACGTCGAATAGTAACATTTGTTCATGGTCCAATTCACGTTCGTTCGTTCAACAAACGAATAGAGAGACTTCGTTCAGACACCGCCGCCACTCTTCTCCACGGGTATCGAAAGACGTTCCTTCTTGACCTCCTTCGTAGGTGCAGGGGCGAACAACACTTCGCGAACTTCCGCACATAACTGACAGGAACGCAACAAAGTTAGCACCATCCCCTGCACTCCGATCGGAGGAACGTACCTCCATGAACTCATCGAAGTCGACGTCCTTCTGCTTCGCGAGCCCGACTTCTTCCAGAACATAGTTGAAATCTTTGGACCCGACCTTCTCGTACCCAGGCATGCCTTTCACGAGGTCAAACAGCGTGTCCTTGTCCACGCGCTGGTACGTTGCGCCTGCAGGACTTCCAGACACGCCCGTGGCGGCCACGACAACCTTCGCCCTGGATCCAAACGCCTGCCTCAACCTCTCCACCTCTCCAGCCTCAAACAACGCCCGCGAGTACACCAATCCCGACGCCGCCCTGGCCTTCTTCGCTGCGTCCCATCCAAGACCGAACCCTAACACCGCCTCTGCCCTCTCCTTCAAGTTCTTCGGCTTCACCGCCTCGCTCTGCAAGAACGCCTCCCCTACGCTCGGGGCCAGACCCATGCTCCCGAGGAATTCGACGGCGCGGGTGAGCTCCTTCTCCTTGCGTGTGTTGTCCCATGCGAGTTCTTCAGCCAAGATATCGACGACGCGTGGGAGTGCGACGAGAGCGGACTGGGCGTTCAGGAAGGAGAGACGGCACCGACGAGCGATCACGTCGATGGCGGTCTGGGCGTATTCGTGGCGAGCGGCGTAACGCACTTCTGCTTCAATGACTGCGTGAAGATTTGAGCTATCAGTACAATGAATGGTCTGAATCGCGCGCACAAGGATATCCGGTAGCGAGCCTGACGCCGTGAATGGGCCATGCTTGTCCTGTGGGAGCAGCCAGTTCGCAGACAGTCCATGCGCGGTCACCGTAGTTCTCCGACAAGTGTTTCGCCACTTCAGTTTCCAGACCATACTATCCACGTCCACGTCAGACAAGACCGCAGCAAAAACGAGGACGACACTACGTACCCGTTGAATCAGACCAATGAACATGTTCCTGCTCCACCCATGACTCCCCACCAACCTCAAGCTCTCCGTCACACACTCGCTCCTGACCCTATCCTTCAACCCAAACACTTCAATCGCTTGATCAACCGTCTCCTCCGCCATAGCACGGTAAGTTGTCCACTTCCCACCAGCGATCGTCACCATCCCGCTATCACTGACGTGGATCATATGGTTCCGCACCAGCCCCTCCGTCCTCGCAGCATTCGGATTCCTGACAAGCGGCCTCAACCCACTCCACGCGCTCAGAACATCTCCACGCCTGACTTTGATATCCGGGCTCAAGTACCGTCTAACCTCTTCCAGAATCCACGCGATCTCCTCTTCAGGAGCTTTCGGGTCAGTCTCGACGGACGCGGGGGTGTCGGTGGTGCCAGCGATGGTGTTGCCTTGCCAGGGGAGGAAGAAGATGACGCGACCGTCCGAGGTGGCAGGGTCGAGGAGACCCATAGTGCGAGGGGAGTAGTAATTCGGGAGGGTGATGTGGACGCCGGAGGATGCCTGTACGATAGGTTTGTGCGAGGGGTTGTCCATGGAGAGGATGCCGTCGGTGAATGGACCAGTAGCGTTGATAATACCCTGAAGAGCGAGCAGCACGAGTAAGTCTGAGATACACAAAAAATGAGAACAAGACACGCACCTTGGCGCGAACATTCCATTCCTTGCCAGTGAGCCTATCCTGGACCCGAGCACCGTAAAGTTTTCCCTCAACATCCTTGTGCAATTCCGTGACCTCGACGTAGTTCGTGACGGTAGCACCTTGCTGGACAGCGGTCATGATCAAAGCAGTGTTCATCCGCGAATCATTATGTTGTCCTGATGATGAACGTTAGTAAAGACAAGTAAAACCAAGTCATGAAGCGACTTACCGTCATAGTAAACCAAAGCACCAACCAGACCATCCGCCTTGAGCATAGGGAACGTCTCGAGGGCTTTCCCTTTGCTCATCAGGTACGAACTTTCCATGTTCTCCTTTCCAGCCAAGACGTCGTACATCTTGCAACCAGCCCAGTAGTACGGAACTTGCCAGTACCTGTAGAAGACGTCAATATCTCAACGTTAATATTGGACGAAACGAATACGGACTTGTAGATGGGCAGCATGATGGGAAGCATGGAGGACAGGTAAGGGGCCGTTTGAAGGAAGATACGACGTTCATGAAGGGCCTCAACCACGAGCTTATATTGCTCGTAGTCGAGCTCAAATATGGCTTTCTGGAGGTAACGCACACCGCCATGGACGAGTTTTGTAGATTTGGAGGAAGTACCTAGCGAACAAAGTCAGTCATCGTAGTTGTGTAGACACATTTCATGACCAATATACAGCGAGTGATTGTGCCTGCCCTGTCACCCAAAAACCCGTCGTACTCTGGGGCGCATTCCCACGCAAATAGACGTGATGAAATCGATCCGCAGCCGTCGGTCGTCGTCGGACCAGGCACGCAAGAGGTAGAGCGCGCAAAGCCAGACAGAACAGACAAAGAGACACTCACCCGAACTGAAGTCGTCCCTTTCGACGAGGGCGACCTTCAACCCTCTGCTCGCTGCGTCGACAGCCACACCGGCACCGGTCGCCCCTCCTCCAATAATGAGTACGTCAAACTGTTCCTCAGTGCTCTCTCCGCTCTTTTTGAGGGCGTCGAGCATGTGCTGGCGGGAAGGCGGGGTCCATGGGGGCGGGGGCCTGCGTGTCTCGAGTGTCGGTGCGGGGTATGCGGGGCCCGAGTTGAGGAAGTAGTAGCCACCGCCTGCAGCGAGGACGGTTGAACCGGAGACGACTGCGAGGGTGCGTGTGGAGAAGATGGCGCGGCGGAGGGAGCGGAAGGTGCTCGCCATGATGAGCTGCGCTCGCTGGAGCTGTCAAGGAGGACAACGGCGAGGACGACGTGGACGACAACGACGGCGAGGAGTGAAATTTCAGNGAAATTTAANTTTAAAAGGAGGGGGTCGGTCAACCGGAGAGAGACGACCGACGGTCCGGAACCAGGCGCCCGAGGCCCTGGGCGGACCGTCGCGACGGATGGCTCAAGACCGCATACGTCGTAGTGTCGACGACGACAGTGCCAGAATGCATATGATTNAATAGAATACAATGCATGTTATGCATATTGCACAAGAATAGAAAACGCNTAAAACAATCAGCAACACGAACAGATCCTTCAAACGGCAGCCNCGTCAACTCCGAGTCCATCTCACNTAGTAAATGAAAGAACGTCAATGAGACACAGAGTACCGAAGAAAATATACAANGCACCTTGCCCACGAAATTCCGAAACCCCTTCNTATAGCGGGTGAAGGCAGTGGAAGGTCAGGGAGATGCGAGAGATGAGGAANGAGAGGATGTGGGACTCGGATATGATGCCGTCCACGCGGGAACGCACGCTCCGTCTCTTCCTGGTCGTCTTCGCTGCCAGAGATCTCCCCATCGAAGACGAGCACGTCCGGGAAGATCCTCTTCATGTCNGTCCCAACCTTGATGCCTCTCGGTAATACTNCCCTCCGGAAGACCGTTCCACTCGCCAACATCCCTCCCTTTCCATCCGGGCTGTACCGCANTGACGTTCCTCNGGACTTGCGGTTTTGGATACGGTGCGGGGAACATGGTAGGGAACATGAGACCCGGGAGGAATGGCGTCGAAATGACAATAGNATTTTCCTGCGCACGGAAGTAGAGGGAGATAAAATTCGACAGCGCGGCTTGCGTGACAGGAGGAATAGGAAGGACGAAGCCAGAGATGGCGAGGGACACGTTCGGATGAGGGTCGGCGTCCATGTACCAGGTTGCGNANNNNT
>SGPM01000122.1:0-42002 GCA_004802725.1 Antrodiella citrinella | reverse complement strand
GTATGGTCGTCGTGCCCGTCTGAAGTAGAGATTTTCGACCTCACTCAGGGACCGTTGCTTCAGACGGAACGATCAGCTCGTCGCGCGTGGAAGAGGGAGACACAGAGAGAAGACGTACCCAGTAATGCTCGACTTTGAGCGTGGTATACTNCAGTNGTAATTTCCGCTTCTCCATCGCCGCGCGCACTTCCTCCNGCGGGATGAGGAGATANNGTATCATGAGGAGATCGATTCCTCCCTGNTCACANTGCCTCTCTCGTCGATNTGCGTGTCCTAACCTTCTCTTCATGNCCGTAGATTCCTCGGGATCCGTCATGGTTCAACACCCAAGGTGGATAGAAATGTTCGCTCCATACGTTGACGGCAGNGTTCAGCGCCGGGTGCCCGAACATGTAGATCAGTGCGCTGGCGTAGACGGCGTNGAAGAGGATATACGGTATTAAGTAATGNTATCATATNGTGGNCATTTGTCCATAGAATGCTGAGAGATNCGTAGTNCAGAGCCAGAGCGCAGCGAGNGATCTGGCTCGAAAGAATGAGCCGTGTACGTCTGCGTTGTCGGATCGGTCGAGGACGGGTGGATGTATGTCGTATCTAGCGCAAAGTTGGGGGTCTGTACCGAAACATCAGACATGTACAGAAAATANCCAGTACATGGATCAAAACAGCAAACTAGAAACATACCTTTAGAAAAGCAATTTCTCGGTCCAGAACGTCTTGATACTGTGTCCCTTGGCAAGCAGCAAGCCGTTGCGACAATCGTCCTTCTCGCTTACAACGTCAAAGTCAGAACGACGGCGATGCTCTGAAAAATGCCATGATACTGCGAGATATAATCAGCGAAGAAGAAAGTCCAGCGTATAATAACCTAACCGATTGTCAAATGACGATANGAGCAGAGACGCTCATGAAGCATACGACGAAGGCGTTCACNATCGACAGAGAAACTTGAATAAGAGTAGTTCTGTTAGAACTGAGAATTTGTGAACCAATGAANACAGTCACCTGATAANTTNGGCGCCTTTAGACCTTATATTGAGCACATCACCGTTACGCTGCTCCCAGTTGTCGNCTGGCTGGATGTTGTTGGATGTCACCGGTCATCAATCGCACAAAAACAAGGACTCGCATCACCGCCGANAAAGCATCCCTCCAGGGATCCATTGTTGTTCGTTATCATGAAAANCCACAAGTACACCACAAATCAACCTCGAGCCCGGACCTGACCCTAACTTATTATTTCACCTGCACAGATGCAACAGACACTACATCCGCTTCATACACATCCGCATCATCAGACTTGCGCGGTTCCGACTCGTCATCCACGAGGACCGTGCTCGAGCTCACGGCTGCTGCTTTGCGTCGGTTATCGCGCCGTTGGAGGTACAACGCGAGGAACGCAACGCCAACTGCACNAAAGTAAATGATTAGAGGTGAGTNGCAGACTTGGGGGACTGGAGACGGCGGNGAACGTACTAAGNGCGAAGTCGATGCATGCGTTGGCGACGTTTCCCTTGAAGACTCTACGNGATNGTTCAGTAAGAGTTTTCATACTCCGACGCAGATCAGGGAAATGCATACCTGGGCTGCTCTACTTGAGGGAAAATCACACTACAAAAACGGGTTAGACGGCGTTCATGCGAGANTNCAGAAGCACTTACATTGGGAGCCAAGCTTGGAAGACATAGGCGAATGTATTGCAGCAGGCAACGACGAAGGATCGTTCTACGGTGTATGGAGATCAGTAGTGAGTTTCTTGAGATCAGTTGCGAGCAACACTCACTCTCGTTGTCGTAACCAGTCAGCTCATTCGTCCACGCCAAAATAAGACCGGACAATCCGCCCATACATCCGGNCATATAATAGAATATCCANCGTCTGGACCCGAGATTACAGACTCACATTATCCACGATACGAAGAAAAACNCACCTTGTGATGTTAGTGTANAGCGGTGTCGCCGCTAGGACGATCGAATTGACCATGTTCCAAGTCTACGANTAACCATAGAGTGTCAGCGACCTGCGAAACACGAAAACGAAAAGAAACGTACAGCTGCAAAGACAATGGGGGGCCATCGCATCCCAATACCGTCAGACGTCCAGGCATAACACAAAGCTAAGCGGAACTTTAGCAGGCATTGACGGAGACGAGGAAAATCTGGGGCATACTCAGAATGATCGTCACGCCATAAGCACCGAGCGGATAAGTGTTGATCTGCGGGACGGTGTACACAGTGTGACCGGGCGTGTTGAAGCTTTGCAGCCTGCGGGTGTAGGAACATCTGTCAAAAAAGTAGTTGCATGCAGACAATGCCTATTTAACATACCAGAAAGTCATTGAACTCGAGCTGGCCGGCCCCGAGCCATTGTTGAACTAGACGCAAGCGTTGAGCCAAAGCAACAACCGGATCACAATAACGATTCGTACCAAAATATACACTGGATGAAGACATTAGTCACGCAATTCTCAGAAAATGTGCGTAGGAAACTTACTGGGTACCATAACCCAAATGTGCCAGTTGGTGAAAAAACCGATGATCTGTTGACGCTATCAGGCAACAACAGACAGATGAAGAGTTTGCATGCACGCACTTTCTTCTTAGTGAAAGCTGCAGGAGGCTTTCGTCCGATCTCTTCCATGCGTTTGATCCCAATGTCGAGCTGCTTCTGGGTATAAAGCACGGATGGACGAGTCGTCGTAGGCAGATCTTCGAAACTCCGAAGTCAGGTTCAGCGTCGGATGAAAGCCCTCGCAAGACTTACCTGGCATGATCCAAAAACCAAGGATAGCAATCGGAATAGTGATGACCCCGTCAATGATGAAGAGCCCTATGATAGTAGCGTTAGAAACGTTGGCGAGGAAACCTAAAAAGAATTGCGTACATCGCCATCCTGCGAGACCACCTTTGCCGTGCAGACCGGTGTATGCGCCCTGCATGGCGAGCGATGATTAAACTCGATTTGAATGTTGTTTCACGAGAGAAGGCTTACCGCCTGCAAGAACCCGCTAACCATAGGGCCAATTGAGCTCGCGGTCTGTACGACGGCGTCTACGGTGAGCAGAACGAACGCGAGGACCGTTATCCGACGACTTACGTGAAAAATCATAGATCGCTTTGCTAGCTCGTCTGGCTTGTACCAGCTTCCGATGACATACTGTATCGCAGGGTAGAATGTCGACTCAGCGAGACCTGGAACGATTAATATATCAGCACCGACGACGCGAATGACCAATGCTTGTTGTGAGAACTTACCGACGAAGAAGCGAATGGCAAGGAGAGTGTTGAAGTTATTTGCAGATGCGAGAACCATTGTTAACGCGCTCCAGATCAGTTCCATGAGTGGTATCTTGGTCGGAAGTCAACAGGCTTGCCAAACGAAGACACTGCATTCAAAGTTACCCATATTGACGGCCGTATCCGAGTAATAATGAAGCTGTGAGACGGAATTGAGTGACAGTCAAGTGGAATACTATAAGCACAACGTACTTTGAGGGTATCTGGCCAATGACGTATCCACAAGTCCATGCAGTCGTAATGTAATTGAGCTGATTTCCGTGTCTATGATGCCATTTAAACCGTCAGAGTTCACTTCTGCGGTCACCTGGAATGTACTGACAGGCCCAAACTAGACGGAAAATGAGATGAGAGCATGCACATAGACTGGCGCGTATGGACTCACTCTTCCTTCATACCAGAAACATATGCGTTCTAGAAACGGAACATTTCAGCCACAAGAAAGAGTAGAACAGCGTAGACGACTTACCGTCACATTCTGCTGATCGAGATACGTAGAGAAACAAACCAATGTGAGCCGACACAGAGCTTTAGAACACGGGAGAGCGACTTATTTGCTGAAGTACGACAGCGCCGCGTACGAGAGCAAACACGCGTCAAGCTTGGTTAGAAACTTGCGCTCTTCCGGAGATTTGTTCCATGTATCCCTATGGTGGGATAAGAAGTCACGCCTGCCATGGATACGACGAATGAGACGTACCAGAAGTAGCTGGAAATGGGCCGCTTCTCCGCCACATCCTTGGTTTGTACGCTCGTCACCATGTCTATGTCGATCTCGAGTGAGGGCGCAGAAGTATGGGCAGTACGAGAGGAGCGGCCTATAGGAGAATAGCCCTGGCGATTTCGTAGCCAATACACGAGCTTATAATACATGGAGGTCGACCGCGAAGTAGATGGCATCATTCTCAGTCGCGACTTATGGTACCATCGCAGAGATAAGAGTGAATATGCAGCGCTGTGTTCGAAGGAAGACTAGGTCGGATTCCAAAGAAGCAGAGCCGAGCAAAATGCGAAGAAGATGGAGGATGGAGAAGGGATTAATTATCATCTCAAGCATTGCGACTGGGGATGTTGCAAGAGCACGCAACGATTCACAAGACCAACTTGAAGCGCCATATCCCAGTCGGAATCTGAAATTTCAACCTACTCTCTCCTCCCAACGATGTCTTCCAAAGCCAAGAACGCAGACGCAAAGGTGCAGGTCCTCAAAGGACAAGACGGTATGTTGTGCTGCTTCTTTGTTCGTCGCGTATGCATGGACTCGGAATGAACCTCAGCGGAGGACGCCGTCTTCGACTATCTCATCAAGGTATGTAGTTGGATCACTTTACACGGACGTTGATTCTCAAGTTTTGGACGTGCAGATGAACAGGCCTTTCGGTGCGGTCGACGTCGCTGCCAACCTCAAGGGTGCCGTCCCCAAGACCGCCGCGCAGAAGATCCTCGTCTCGCTCGCAGAGAAAGGGAAGATTACCCAAAAGCTATACGGTGCGTCCGCGTATGATGTGTCTTCTCGCGTAGACTGAAACCTCGTTATGCGCATAGGCAAGACCACGTTCTTCGTAGCAACCCAGGCCAATCTGGAGGACGTGCCAGCAGAGAAACTCGCCGCACTCGAGGCGGAACACAAGGAGGCTGAAGAAGCGAACAAGGTTCTTCAAGCAGAGGTTCGGGCTGCAACCGCAGGTAAGTAGCTATATGCGCTCTTTCAATATCCCACTGCACGTCTGGATGATTTGAACGCGCGTCCTTTCCGTGTAGAGCTGGCCAAAATCAAGAGCACACCCACGGACACAGAACTCGCCTCCCAGCTCGAAGACGCAGCTGCCACAGTGCGATTTCCTTCCATATTTTCCTTCAGAATTGATCCTCAACCGCGTGCTGGTGTTGGGTCTGCTGTGGTGGTTCTGTAGGTCAAGAAGACGATCACCCGTCTGGAGCCTCTCCGGTCAGGCGCGCCCCCCATCTCTCCCGAGGAGCTTGCCCAGCTGGACGCAGAATGGACCAAGTACAGGAACGATTGGGTCCGGAGACGCAAGATCTTCAACACGTACGTCGCCTCTTTCCGACTATCCTGTCCCTCGCTCATTCCCTCCCCGCCACTGCAGCTTCTGGGCTCTCGTGACCGACGCGCTCCCTCCTCAAGAATCTTCCGCTCTTGCCGAAGACCTCGGGATTGAATTCGACACGGCGGAACATATCTCCGTCGAGAAGGGTCCTCTCTGTGCCCCTCCAGGCGTACTCGGGAAGCGAAGACGGTAACTCTCTCTCTGGACTTGCTACGGTGGCTGCTTTCCTTGGACTTTGGACCGGTGTTCTTATTGCTGCCTCTGCTTTGTCTGGAACTGTCGCTTACATGCCTTGTTACTTATCGCTGGTGCTTCCGAACAAATGACGTGTATACTTGAAAGATTTCCGTATTTTCTTCTTCCTCATAAATCATCGTACACTTATGTAGCACATTCTTTGTGTGCTGTCCCTCCGTCTACTACTCACGCCAGCACTGAGTTTAAGCTTTTAAGAGTTGCACTTATTAAACCCCATGGCCCTCGAGCCAAGACCCAGCTTCACAAATCCACATCGCACCACAACCAGACTTGAACAATTTCGATTAGAGCAGCTCGAAACAGTATGGTGTGTATCCTTAAATAGACAGACGAAAAGGGTGAGCGGGTAGAGGGTAGTAATGGTAATAAGTTTGCTGTGATGCGATGAGTGATATGGTATATATATACGTGGGGGGAATGCCAATGTTGCTAAGTATGTGTGTGATGTAGGACAGAGACGATAGGAAAAGAAAAAAAGAAGAGAGCGGAGAATATAATACGACAGCTGTGTGGTGAACAAATTTGATAGGCGACTGGGAATGCACGAACGAACGAAACAAGCCAGCACCCAGAGCCAGGACAGAACGGCCGTGGATCGAATCACTTGGTTTCGGCGACGGGAGAGGGCACGCCACGACGACGGCCAATACCCATCCCGACACGTACGAGCGTCTCTAGACATGCCTTGCTGTTGACGACAAGATCTTCGTCCCATTCCACGACACCCTTTTCAAAGAGCACCACGATCGTGGATCCGCCTACAGAATCAGGTGAGTAAGTGACATGTTTGCCTCCTACGCAAGAAGAAAGACACGTACCGAAAGCGAAATACCCAAACTCCTCCCCGCGCTTGACCTGCTGTCCCTCCTCGACCGTCATCTTGATGCTCCCCACCATCATCGCGCCCACGCACACCATCATCACCCGCCCAAACTGCGGGCTGTCAATCGGCACGATCTTCCGCACGTTCTCTCCGTACACGTCCAACGCCGTCCGGATCGCTTGGGGCTAGAAACAAAAGTCAGAACGAAGAAACCACACAGATGGTTGGGATAGACGTACGTTGACAGTATAATACTCCCCCGAAATATCCGTCATAGGTCCAATCACCCCATCCACAGGCACATGGAACCGATGATAATCCTGCGGCGCGAGCCTAAAGATACACAGCGCCCCTCCGACGTACTTGTCCGCCTCCGCGCGGTGCGACTCGCCCAACAGCCTTGCAACGGTGAACTCGCGCCCTTTGATCCAGAGCCGTGTGGCGTCTTGTACAGTCTCGAAGGCCATGAAGCGCGAGTCGGCGCCGGAGACGAGGCGGTATGGGTCGTCGGGGCTCTCGACGGGTCGGGCGTCAGGTTTGAGTTTGCGATAGAAGAATTGGTTGAAGGTCTCTGTGAACGCAACAAGACGATCAGCTGCTACAACTTGTGCGTGTGAGAGTAAGACACGTACTGAAGGAATTAATTGGCTCCAAAATCTCGTCCACTTTCAGATTGTGGAACTCGACGAAAGCAGGGATGTCCCGTGCAGACTCGGGGTCGTCGTACTTGAGACCCTGCTTGATGGACAAGGACTTCAACAGTCGACGAGCTTCAAAAAAGCGGATTAGACAAACGAGATGGAATGAGAGCGAAGAGTGTACTCACCTCGACCACCTTCCATCCTGCTCTTCCATCCCTTGTACAGCAACCGAATACCTAACCGGACATACACCTGCATCTTCTCCTCCTCCAACTGTCCCGTCATCCGGTTCTGCACAATGATGTTCGCCGAGTTCTACGCGCGCAAAAGAAACCCAAGATCAGCACCTCCATCTCTTCAGATATCACAACCAATACACTCACCGCTCCAAGCTTATAATTCCCCGACGACACCTTCGAGATCACCTTCGTATACCACTTCCTCTGCGCCTGACTCGCCGTCACAAAGTTCCCCACGACGATCCTATCCACCCTCGCCCAATCCTGACTCGCACACACCGCTAAATGCGTCACAATATCCACCTCCGCCTTGCTGCTCATCCTCGGCCTATGGCACAAGGGGCAATTCTTCACGTTGATCACCCGCTCGAAGGAGTCTTCTGACCCGGAGCTGGGGGAGGAGGACCCAGAGGGTGGTGACCCGCCTTCTTCGGCATCGGAAGACGCGCCGGAACCGAACCCAGAGGACGGCCGTCGCTCGAACTGCGTCGCACGCGGGGTGGGGGTCGTACCTGTCGCATAAGACGAGGACGACGAGGAAGGCGTCAGAGCCATCACGTCCGTCAGAGGCTCCATCATCGGGTCTGTGGTGGTGGCACCAGGTAGCGACGGTTTCCGCGCGTCCACCTGGTATTCCGACGAGGACGAGGACGGTTGGTTGCCCAGTGGACCCGCAAAGTCCAACGTGTCAAAGTTCAACTTGGGGAGCTGAGAATCGTACGCAGTGAGGTGGGACGGCGTGGCAGGAACACTTGTGTCGTGTACCGACTCGTCAAAGTTAATACGCTTCTTCTCCTCGGGCGGGCGACACAGCTCTGTCTCCAGACACCGCACCACCTCGTCAATCGTCAACACGTCTTGGGTGTTCTTGCCGAACCGAGTGAAGAACGAATCCGTTGTCTCCCGTGAGAGCGTGGACCCTAGCGAGTCGAGCATAGACGTGAGCTCAAGGTTAGAGATCGTCCCCTGATCATCCGTGTCGTACTGCTTCAGGTATTGCCGCCAGAAGCGCTGACGAAGCGCGTCATATGGTTGATATTTCGCACTATGGATCATACCACGATTAAGCACGTGTCTGCATAGCAATAAGAAGAGAGACCACGCACCGTACGACAAGCAACGGGTTATGCTTCGACTCCCAAGGCATCTCCTTCGCCGTTGACAACGGAAGCACAAGCTCCTTCATCCCATCGTCCGTCGCATCAGCGTCCATAGGATACAACCCAGTCTTCTCATCCTTCTGCGGTGCCTCCTCGATCAACTGGGCGACGTTGAACATGGCATCACCAACGTAGTCGTTCGACGAAAGCTTGTCCCAGTCGAGGACGGTGAACTGCAGCTTGAACGCGTTCTCGTACCGACGAACGTGGAATAGAAGCTTCTCGTCCCAGACAGGGCTCAAGGAGTGTCGGATGACACGTGTACGGAAGACTTTCTTTCCAAACGAAATGACGACGAACGGATCCATATCCCAACCTGTCCGAGTCACTGGGAAGCAACATAGAATCAGCATACATCGTCCGATCCCCAATCTAGTACACCAAAAAATCGAACGACACTCACAATTCTTCAACTTCGGCAGATCATGCGCTTTGACAATCTCCAACATGACGATCCCCAGAATATCATGACTCGTCGCCGAAAAGTTATACGCAACCTGCTTCGGCGCCCCAACCCAACTCTTGCGGCTGAACTTCGGTTTCCCGATACCCGGCCGAGGAGTCGCCGGCGTGCTCGATCCCGACGCAGGCAAGCTGGTAGACGGCGTGGACAGCGTCGGCGCCCCGCCGCCGCTCAACGTCAGACTCGTGGTCATCGTGTTGCTGTCAATAGACGACGACCGGGTCGATGTCGGACGACGCGGGAAGATCTTGGGTATGCTGAACGTCGACGCTGGCGACGGCGGTTTAGACGGCGGCTGTAACTTGATGAGCTGTTGCACGGGCGCAGGCGGGACATTGGTATTAAGAGTTATCGTCCCATTACTCGATGCAGACGCAGACGACATGGATGGTGGTATAGCCGCAAACTGCGTGTTCGTGGGTGTAGGCGTGGTCATCGGGCTGGTAGCCTGAGAAGCAGGTATCGGGCGTGGCTGTTTGATATCGTGCGCATGCGCCGTGGTGGTCGGCGTGGATGGCTGGCGCATGTGGTGTGGGAGGTAGTCTGTTGGTGGCATCGTGTACGTTGAGTTGGTTGGAGGTACAAATATGTTGGAAAGGGAATGCGAACCGGACGGGCCGTCTTCATCGTCGTCGTCGTCAGTCTCGTCGTCAGAACTCAAACCGTCGTCCTGGTACTGGGGACCAGACTGGTGGGAACGGATGGTACCGATACCCTCGGTCTACACGCCGGTTCAGCTAACATGCAGGGTATTATCGTAACAGAATAACGCACGGGAGGAGCGGACATGAGACTGGGCCGGGAGAGCTTGACGAGTTCATCGTAGACCTCGGAGAACTCCATGAGGGCGGCTACATTGGCAGGGTACTCGAACCCGAGCTTGACCTGTATTGTGCCGGTGGGACGTGTGTTGACGCGGGTGGACACGACGGGAATATCAAAAGGCTACGGTCGAGAACGGGGATGGGCATGTGGCTCTGAGGTACTGAAATAAACCACCAACGTACCTTGTTTTCTGAATCATTGAACGCATACGCATTGCCATTCCTGAACCAATCTTCGAGCGGGATGGAGACCTCGCCGAGATAGTCCTTTTTGATCATGTCCTTGTCCCATATGACCAACTCTACGACTCCGAGCTTGTCCGCGAGCGAGAGATACAAAGGGAAATCAAAGGTGGCATCTTTCGCGGCATAGACGGGGTTGCAGGTGCGTTTTGAGACGGGGGTGCGGTGACGGACGCTCAGAACCGATACGACGACGAATCTGTAGAGAACATGCGGTTACGAGGCAGCCGGCTGTGAGCGGCGTGTACAGAGAGTGCAACGTACGGATCGCTGAAGCCATTCTTATCCTTCGCGAGCAGCTGTGCGCAGGAGAGAACCTGTACCTTGAGAACGACGAGGGGAGCTTCGCCTTGGAGGGGGGAGAAGTTGTTGGAGCGTGAGCCGGAGACCTTCTGTACAGGGTAGCGTGCTGCGGACTTGATAGCACGGCCAATCTTGAGGGCCTTCTGGGGAGCCCGCACCATTCCGGACGAGGAATGCCAGAGATTCCAGAGGTGAAGAAGAAGAAGAGGAAAGGAGGACGGAGAGGAGATGATGGTGGTGGTCAACTTATAAAGAGTCTCTTACGTTCTTTGCGCGGCACACGATTGAAATGGGCCGCTCCTCACGGTGATCATCCTCGATATAGCTTATGCGCTGCTTTGTTTCAAATCTCTTTCATGATCATTCCGTTGGCTATGTGCATCACGATGTCGACACTCGTTAGCCGGCCACCGACATCACAGTCATAGTAAACAGTCAAATAACACTCTATTGCAATGCAACGTCAGAGCCTACCAGCAGCTACTTAGCTTTTGGACGACACCAGGTATCTGAAGCAAAACGACATGCGACGGTATCAATCGAAAAGAAAAATGCAGATTATCGGTATAGAGGGAATAAGGGGGTACTGTTCTCTGTCCGTTCGAACTCAAATCGTCCAATATCATCACCTCCTCATCAACAATAAACAAAACCCTAAGCCAAGAACGCAACAGCAGCGAGCACACCAAAGACGGTGGCGAACGCAGAGACACCGTTAACGCTGGCAGCGTTGCCCTGACTGGCTCCTGTAGGGGCAGCTCCACCTGAGCTGGTACGGCTTGCAGCACCGGACGATCCACCGCTTGTCTTGGCACCACCACTGGCAGTAGGCGTAGCACTGGCACCGCTCGAGCCGCTAGCAGAGGGGCTGGCAACGGCAAGCAGGGAAGTGTACAGGTCAGTCGACTGCAGGGTCTGGCAGTTCGACGAGCTGGGGATGCGGACGCTGTAAGGCAGGGTGGTGATGGGTCCAACGGCGGGCTGCGACCAGGTCATGACCTGACCATTAGTGGTGTAAGTACCGACGGGGTCCTGGTTGTCAGAGTCGCAAGTCTCGAACACGTTGTCCTGAGCCTGGTTGGGGCAGTTGAACGAGAGACCGATGAGATCGTATCTGTTCTCGCACAGATTGGCCCTGTTAGGGCTGCTGGGGTTACACAGCTTAATGCACATCTGGCCACCGCCGATGAACTCGTTCCAGTCAGAGACCTGGCCGAGACTGGAGTCATTGGTGAAGTGAGTCGAGTAAACGAGACCACCCATGGGGTTACCACGCTGCATAACAACACGCGTCAATCACACATGCTCTTTTAGAAACGCGAGGCACTCACGAGATCGGCACCGTGGGGGTCGAGCTCACCACCGAAATCATCAGCAGGCAAGTTGATGAGAGTCTGGTTGATGAAAGCAATCATCTCAATGTAGTCGGGGGTGGTCAAGAACTGGACACCAGTGAGAGTGCCCTGGGGAATGGTACGGGCGCCGTACTTGTTGGACGTGCACCAGGCGACCTCGACCGCCTCGGTATCGGAGATGGGCTGGTCTGGTTGAGGAGAAGACCACAAACAGAAGTCTATAAAAAGCGCCATCAGCAGGCGCCACCGGGAGAATACGCGGTGACAACACACCGTCGATGGCGTTGAAAATCATGGTCTGGCACTCAGAAGTCTGGGTAGCGGTGGTCGAGTTACAGATGTTGTAACCGGCCTGGGGACCACGGGTAGCATTGGGATCGGGGTCGACTTGGTAGGGCTGACATAAACATGTCAGTCCACTGGAGTGAGAAAAGAGGAGCAGTACGCACGATCTGGTTGTAAGGGATGTGCTTGTCGTAAAGAGCAGTGAAGCCAGGCTGGCCAATGTCTTGACCGAGGACGACTTGAACAGAGAGGGCGGCGGCGACGGCCAAGAAGGAAGAACGAGTGACGACGGACATGGTCCTAAAAGCTGGTATCTGTGTGTGTGGACGGGGGATATGTATGTACGGGTCGCAAAAGGACCGCGACGAACGATGAGGAGACCGAGAAAGAGGAGGAGAAAGACGACGAGAGCGTTGAGAGGAAGAAAGCGACAGCCAGCAACCCGCCCTTCAAATACAAAAATTCGGATCTTCCCTTCAAACTCCGACGCCAGCCAGCAATAGCATCCCACGTGGTCACCAAAAATAGCCTTACGCGTGACGTCTGCACGGACCAGTCCACGTGATCGCGTCGATCGACGCGTTCCATTGGGACTCCGCTGTGGAGGCATCTACTTAAGCCTCCAGTCGCCCCCTCCCCCGCGACCCCTCTTTCTCATCCACTCCACCATCTAGCCCTCTTCCACTGCCCAAGTCATCTTGCTCGCCATGGTCAAAACTACCTCTGGTATTACTCCTCCGAACCCCCATTCCCCACACAGCCCATCATATTGACGCGTTTTTCCTCCCCTCGCTAGAAACACAAACCAAAACCGCGACCCGTGCTGCCAACTCCAAGCCGAGGGGTGCGTGTTTCTCCTGCGAACGTCTGCCGAGACGCTTATCATGTATCGCTTAGGTTCTGGCGGCAAGCGTGCCCCAAGCTTGTACAACAAATACGTCGCTGAAAACCTGAAGACTTGGCGTGAAGCCAATCCCGATCGTCCCGTCAAGGAAGCCATGTCTGCCGTGCGTCCGCTCCCTCGCGCGTTTTTGCATCTATGCGTCTTCTAACACCTCGCGTCCAGGTGGCTGCTCAATGGCGCGATGCGCCTGAAAACCCTAACCGCGGTCAGGAGCCCAAGAAGCGCAGCAAGAAGGTCCCCGCTGAGAAGCCTGCTGCTGCTACACGCACCACCAGAAAGACAGCGGCGACGGGTGATGCAGAGCCCGCTGAGGATGCGGAAGCAGAGGCCGACGCAGACGTAGAGTGATGCGTCGCTTGTCCAAGGTACACTTCGCCTCTCTTTCGGCGTCTTCCTTTGGCGGCTTCTGACTTTTATGGCTATGCGTGTCGCTTTGACACCCAGGCACAGCATACAATCACAACGCTCCATCTTTCTTCCTTGCTGTTTCGCGAATCTCAGGACCACATTTTATTATCGAACTTTTGATCCTTTGCTCGCGTATATCCTACTGCTTTGAGTACGTTAACCAAGTGCGATTAGTTTACGCTGTATTACTCTTACCATGCATGTTGCATGTACGTTAGTCTGTACTTGTACGAATTCATTGTAATTGGAGCATCATGTTCCAGCTTTGACGCAAGAGGTTCGGGAAGCCTTCCACACGTCGTAGTCCCAAGTTTTCATGTCGACTTGTCGGTATCTGTAAGTCAACGAGAGGCAAACATGAGGTGAAAGTGATGCGAAACAAAGAGATGTCTTCTGGTGACAGCCTGTTTCAGGCGTTGACATACTGCTCTCGCAGCACTGATGAACGACTGGTGATACTTCTGGACTCGTGTTCCGTAGTACCAGAAGAGTGTTGCTCTTCCGAGTATACAAACTCTTGCGGAAGCATCACCTCGCACATCATGGAGGAGACAATGATGATATTAAGAGATAGACTAGTTGTAACATCCGGAAGTGCGGTCTGAAAATTACATTAGACCAGAGCAAAACGTCCAAACCGTATCCGACACTCACCACATCACGCCAACCACCGCTCACTTCCTCCTCCCACTACCAGGCCCAGCCTTCTTCTTCGCCGCCGCCGCCGCCCCAACCCCCGGCTTCGCACTCGTCCACACACTCTTCTTCATCTCATCCAACTGCTCCTGCGTCAACGGCTTCCCACTATCCACGCCCTCCATCCATTGCACATCGCTTCCCGTCCCACCCAGCCCCTCAAACCGCCTATTGAACCTCCCCAACCGCCCGGTCAACTCACTCTCGTCCGTCTCACCGGCCATACTGGAGGTATTCCAGAGCGGGTGGTTCGTGGTGTCGCGCGTGAGGTGCATGGTCGAGCGCGGGGAGGTGATGTAGTGTGTGTACGTGGCGCCGTCGGCGCGCACGACGAGCTGCGGAAATGTCGGGACGCATGGGTTTGGGAAAGTTTTGGGGCGGTGTTTCCAGACGTGGGTGCGTCCGTAGGGCGAGGAGGAGACTAGGCGGGTTTGGGTCAGTGAGGAAGGTCCGCCGAGCGTCCGACAAGATGGTATGCGGAGAGTGCACAGTAGTGACATTTTGGATCTGTAGACAGAATTAGATTTTGATACAAGCAGTTTTCTGTCCAAACATACGTGTGAGGTTGATTCTTCGTACTAAGACGAGGAGAAACCTTTCGTGGTTACACACTGGCAAAGAAGAGAAGAGTGAAGCGCCCATAAACTCATCCTGGAACCGCCGGTCTCGACGTCAATCCAAAGTCCGACATCGACATCGACGTCGACAAAATATGCGTCGTCATGATCATTGAGCTCCCATGTACATTTCGCTGTAATTAACGTGCTCGAAGCGATTTATTGACGAAACAATACATACACATTCCTGTTTTTACCTTCCTACCAGATAACCTACAATATTTCGTAGTCTACTCTCTCTAAGCATAGATCCTCTCATTCCAACCCGGCAAGATCTCCGCAGTCTCATGGTTAGGATCACCGCGAACGACACCCTTCGTGCGCTGCCACTTCTGCTTCGCGAATGTCCATTCTACAAGTTTCAGAAAACACACCGTTCAGTATCTCGACCATCAGGACAAGTGATGCGAGGGACTGACCTTCCATGGTGGGAACGGGATTACCGGACTTCTCAAATGCATTCTGGGTCGCGCCCTCGCGCTGGAGGACGGGAGACTCTTTGACGGCGGCGAGCGGGACGTCGTTGTGAGGACTAGTCGGAGCATACGCGTTAGCTAAATAATGATCGTGAAGAGGTATCCAACGTACCGAGAGAAGTAGAGAAGACCAAGTCGGTCAACGTGTTGCTGGTCCTTAGGAGGAGCAGCCACACTACGAATCAGAAGTAATCAGTCATCACGTGAGATACAGAGGGCAAAAAACACGTACCGGTGGATTGTGCTGCGAACGTATCCACCCGTCAAAAGGGTCAAAGCGTCGCAAGCATTGACAGTAAGCGTAGCGTTCTGGGGCTTGACCCACTTCCATGCCCCAGTCTTGTGGTTCTGGATTTGCAGAGCGGCGACGGGCTGACGGAACAGGAGGGTCCACGAACCCAAGTCTGTGAGACATGATGAGTGAGAGGTTGCTCGTGTGATGTGACGAATGGAGGTCGTCGTACCAGTGTGACCACGTCCCCACATCTGACCAAGCTTGTCGTTCTCTTCGGGAGAGAACTTGGTGTACTTCATGTAGCGCAGGTGGTCCTATTGACAAGAGAACGTCAAATCATGTTGATGCTGTAGGTTCGACCTCTGCGTACCTCGCTCTTGACTTCGTACTTGTGGATGTTGGTGAAGTAGTCCTCGGGAAGCTCGAGGGCAATGGCAAGAAGGACGTGGAGACGGTCCAAGACCTCGCTATGAAGACTCTGTAAAAGTATCACGATCAATAGTTTTACCAGTCTGCAAAGGTAATGGAAACTTACACGAGCGAACTCTTCAATCTCCGGGAGGTGTTGCTGGATGCGCTCGGGGTGTTGATGTTTGAAGTCGCCGTTGAATTCTGAAAAATTGATGAGGATGAGACGAAAAAAATATAGAAAGATATCACAACTGACTGGGGATGTTGTACACCTCAACGCGGTCACGCAAGTTGAGTTCGGCGTTCAAACTGTTCAGATTGTTATGGTCAGCTTGAATCAGATACAATTCAAGAGTATCTCACATTCGGCGACCAGCGGGTACATAGCCGTTGAACTCGCCGTTGTCTACACGAGCAGAGGTCATAAGCAGGAGTACACTTGACGAAAGAAGGGAGCACATACCGAGACCAGCAGGAACATACTTGAGCTTCTCCTCGAGGGGAGTCTCGTAGAACTTGTTTCCGATAGCGAACTGACGGTTGACGCGTTCTTGGGCGATGTTGAAGTTGGTGACATAGAAGAAACCGTCCTCGCGTACGGCTTTGATGAGGGTCTGAGCAAGTTGCTTCTTGCCCTCGGGCGTGTCGAACAAGGCCAAGTCAACGGTGATCAAATCAGCCCATTCTAGGTCAGCCTAAAACATGTTTTTGTTAGTAACAAGTAGATATGAACAAGAACACGTTGTATACGTACCTTGGTTTCGGAGACAAAATCGTAAGCGCCAAGCTCGGGTGCGGGGACAGGCATGGTCTTGTTTAGGAAGGTGCTCAAAGTTGTTCAAGTTCGCGACGAGGACGACAAGACAAAGTACGAGTCGTGGGGTCGATACAGCAAGACGCGAAACTCTCTTCTGCTTTCTTTTATTCGTTCCTCTGCGTTGAATAAGCAGGATCCCCTGACGGCTGGTCACCTCATCGACCACTCGAATGATGCAAAGGTGTGATTGGTATCTTTAGGAAGTTACCCCCACTGGCTGCTATCTTGCCATATGACCCCTCACTATCTGCCCGTCTGATTGTTCTGTGGTGCGTAGTTCAAATTACAGCCCAATCACCGAAGACTATTGGGATGTTCACTTGTAGCGCGTTGCGTGCTTTTGCAACATCGCAGGCTCTGCGTCACTCTATACGAACATTTCTGGCCGCAACGACAAGAATACACCAAGAATCTGTACCTCTTTTCGCCTTTCAAACGAAAGACGTCCGTCTTCATCGTCCTCGTAGCTGCAGGCTCGCAACCGCGGAGTCAGGAGTCCTGTTCGTCGAGGGTCTGTGCTTATCTTCGCACTGGTACCATAAGTCGTGACTCGAAGAAAATACCCGCTTAGCCTCGCGCTAGATTCACCCTGTGATAATGATGACATTCGCATCGTTAACTTCTATTCCCATCGTATTATAAGCTGGTGGTCCTGGATTCAATATGAGAAGTCCGAAAGGCCATCCTGCTCTCACTGCTCCTACTTTCGTGTTCACGCCAAGATGTCGGACACTGAGAAGTCGCAACCTCTCGAGAAGTCGCTCACGTTGGACTCGGACGCCACGTCAACGGGCATACCGGAGAAGAGACCGCTGTCAAGTTACATCTGGTTCGTGTCACTCTAGACTGTCGTTTCATGGCCGTTCCATACTAAAACATATCCATTCTTAGGGATACTTGGAACAAGTCACCGGAAGAGCGCAGGTTCTTAGCAAAACTCGACGCCTGCTTGCTCACCTATGCTGCGCTTTCGTACTTCAGCAAATAAGTCTATTCCTCACGATCTACCTTTCATCTCCGCTGACACTGCTTGTTCTCCACGTATCTCGATCAGCAGAATGTCACAGTACGTTGATCATGCCGATCTTCCATTTCTATTACTCACCGATCTTACAGAACGCATATGTCTCCGGCATGCAGACTGAGTGAGTGCTTCTTCATAATTTGCACGGACTTTCAATCCTGATTTACTTCATAGTCTCGGACTGTGAGTGCACTTCCATCAATCGCAGGCATACGTGTTTCTTGACTGTACTTTCCTTCGCATCACAGACATGGCAACCAGCTCAACTACATTACGACTGCCTGGACTTGTGGATACGTCATCGGTCAAATTCCTTCAAAGTAAACTGATCTCGTTCTACTCCCCGACTTTTCTGAGATCTCACCTTTTCATTTTAGTATGCTCATCACTCGAGTACGGCCGTCGATATGGGTAACTCAACTTTCGTGCCACACGTTGTCATGCCTCTGACTTTTGATTCAAGATTCCAGTCATGGAGCTGATATGGAGCGCGCTAACCATGGTGCTCGCGTCCGCTAAGAACTTCAACACCCTTATCGTTGTCCGCTTCTTCGTTGGTATGTTACATTTCTCCAATGTCGTACACACTTCTTGACGCTGAATGTTCGATTCTTCTCAGGTTTGGCAGAATCGACGTTCTACTCTGCGATTCAATATGTCATCGGAAGCTGGTACAAAGGCGACGAGTTGGCAAAACGATCTTGCATATTCCACGTATGTGTCTGGGTATTATCTCCTCGTTTTCACTTGTTGACGTGTCATTATAGACTGCGAGCTCAATTGGCCCGATGGTCAGCGGATTCTTGCAATCGGTATTTTATACCACCTTAAACACAATTCGTCTGCATATACTCACTCGTTTCCTTCCAATCTAGGGCGCATACACTGGCCTGCACGGCAAAGGTGGTCTCGCCGGTTGGCGATGTACGCAATTCTCTCACCGTCTCCCCGGTGTCGATCTGCTGATACGACCCTATCTACAGGGCTCTTCATCATTGATGGGGTCATCACGATCCCCATCGCCATATTCGGATTCTGGGCCATGCCAGGTGAGCACTCGTACTTGCAGACTAGATCATCGACCTAATGTCGTCACTCTTGGCAGATCTGCCTACGACGACACGTCCTTCGTTCTTGTACAGCCAGAAGCAGATCGACATAGCTATCAAGCGCATGGAATCGGTTGGCAGGAAGCCTCCTGCAAAGTTCACTACGAAGAAGGTACGATATCCATTGTCATGATTCGCCCTTCGCAAGCTAATCAAATCATAGGTCCTCGGTTTCTTCACCAGCTGGCATATTTGGGTCATGGTACCGAGTGAGTTCCTGAGACCTTTTTGTCTCATTTACTCGAGAGCTGATTGGTTCTTACAGTCTATGTTCTGGTATGTGGATTTTCCACAGACGTCAGATGTTCTAGCTCAACGCTCTTTCTTAGTTCAACAACGGTTCAGGAGCGCAAACTACAAACTCCATGACTTTCTGGTACGTTAAGCCAGATAACAATGACCTTTCCTCCTTCTGACTTATTGCAAAATATAGGCTTCAAAGTTTTAACAAACCCGGACACACTGTGTACACCGTCCCCCAGCTTAACACGTATCCACTAGGAGGTTACGCTGTGGCTATCTCCATGAGTACGTCTCGTCGTTTGTTGTCGTACTTCTGTTGGTGCTCATTCTTCCACAGCATTGGTCTATGCGTGGACTTCGGACGGTATCGGTGCTCGATGGCCTCCTATCGTTTTTGCAGCCGTACGTCTCGCTACTTCTCCGAATCACAATCAGTGTTGACAGGTATGATGTAGACTTGGAATATGATCAACTCGATTGTTCTGGCCGCTACTCCGCTGTACACAAATATCACAAGGTGCGTCCTAATCTTATGTCACTATTAAGACCCTGTCTCAAAAATGCGTCGCAGGCGATGGGTATTCTACTACATGGTATGTTTCGTATATTCCTTGACGTGATCTTCGTACATACTGTCAATTGTAGTCCGGTTGCATGAGCGGCTTGTCTGGTATCATCCTGGCTTGGACGAATGAGCTGACGGGCCACGACAACGAAAGTGAGTGTCTTTTAATTCCTATATTCCAGAGCTATCGTCTAACCAGGCCTATTCTACTCGCAGAACGTTCGTTCGTAATTGCTTGTTGCAATACGTTTGCATATGTCGTCCAAGCATGGCTACCAATGTACGCATTCTCATGCTCGTACAGATATAATTTCCTCACTCATCTATTCTTCGCAGTGTTATATTCCCTCAGATTAAGCAGCCCAAGTAAGTTGCTCACAGCCTTGGCGCGCGTGATATGAACTGACCCATCATAACAGAGTCTTCAAGGGAAACGTCACCAATGCCGCCATCGATTTTGCTCTCGGTATGCTTCCATCATTCATTGTCTTTACCCTCCCGCTCATTTTTTCCCTGTTTTTCACCGTACAGTCTGCGCCGCATTCCTCGCGCTATTCCTCCAAACTCGGGACCGCAAAGCCGCCGCATTCCGGAGAGCCGAGCATGAGTCAGACCACCCGCCCGACCTCAAATCTGAGGATGTGTACAAGGGTGACGTGGAAGTTGATGCAGTCGAGGCTGAGCCTGTACTTCTTCTGTAGGCTCAGATGCTCCTTTGTTCGCGTGGTGCACGTGTCTATGACTTGGATAACGGATCATGTGTAAATGTAGATGGGCTCAAAAGGTCCTTTTTGATTGATTGAACGCAAGCACAGGAATTGTACCTCTAAAGAATGTGGCTTTGAGAATTACTCAACTTTCACTCACTAGACGTTTTTGCTAGTCTCCCACGGCAGACCAGGACCATCGCGACTGAGAGACGAGTCGCGGGTCCCTGTACTACGTTTTTGCCTGCATTGAGAGTGTAAGTCAAACAGTATTTACGATGTCGTGACGTTCATAAGGTCGAGGTACTCCTAGTGCATCATAACACTCATATTAAAGTATGAAAGTTTAGACACGTGCATCTCCATGTCAAATCATCCACTATAGCTAGTTACCTCGAAGCGTTCCTCGTTGTCAAATTAAATGTCACTCAGATCGACATCGCAAGCAAATTGTGAGCCCCCAAAGAAGATCCATTCTCCACATAATCTACTTTCACAACACAACGAATGGACAGCTATCAAAACCAGTACATCCCCCCACTATTGGATGACACGATCACCAGTGAGCGGTGAACCTCACTACTGAGATTGGGTAGCACTAAAATAGGCTGTCAGACACTGGATATACTCAAAAGAATACTTCAAGGTGGACTCCCCCGTAGATGTTAGTAGCAACGCCAGTGAGTCCGTCTACAATGCCGACACCATTGTTGGCGTTCTCCAAGTTAGAGTTTCCGCCATGATCATGTGCCCTGCGCGATTGGAGGTCACGCCTTTGAGTAGCACCGTACCAGATGTTGGTGGCGACACCAGACAGCCCGTTGGCCATGCCAATAGCGTTATTGGCGTTCTCAAGGTGATTCGGTGAACCACCCACCTCGCGCACAACGAGCCTCGAGGTTCAAGTTGTTCACGGTCGGGAGAATACCATCGTATCCGGCAGGGACTGTAGGGTCGGGTAAGGCGATGTAGACAGGGGCGCTGCGATCTTGGAGATATCTCTTCTGGGTTGCAACTTGTGAGATGTCATCGGCGACACCAACAACGTCATTGATGTCCTCGAGGGTATTAGAGTGTCCACGACGGGCCTCAAGATCACGTTGCTGAGGTTGAGTAGCACTGAAGTATGTGATTAGACCGTGTCGTACAAAATGAAGGTACATGCACTTACCCGTATATGTTGGTGGCGACGCCAGACAGCCCGTCCGCAACTCCGATGGCGTTGTTGGCATTTTCCAAGCTGGATCCGCCAGATCCTCCCTTCTTCGCACCACGAGCCTCGAGGTCACGCCTCTGGGTGGCACCGTAGACATTCGTGGCGACGCCAGACACTCCGTCTGCGATCCCGACGGCGTTGTTGATGTCCTCGAGATGGTTTCCACCGGAGTGTCCGCCTCGTGCACGACGAGCCTCGATGCGTGGTCCGTTTCCAGGACCGTACACGGTGCTGCTTACAGGAGGGAACCGTGTAAGATCGCGAGCCTGGGTGGCGCCGTACACATTGGTGGCGATGCCCGAAAGACCGTCAGCAATGCCTGCAACGTTATCGGCTTGCTCAAGCTTGTGACCACCGCCGGACCCGCCACGAGCACGGCGAGCTTCCAGAGGAGCAGCAAACGAGGGGACGGTGGAGGCGGTGGTGACAACCAAAACGACAGCAGTAGAGAAACGCATGACAGTGACAGTAAGTAGTTGATAGTCGTAAATGGAATGAACGAAAGGTCGTTAATGTATGCTTCGAAATAAAAGGCTGAAGATGATGTCGTGAGTAAGAGTCATGAAGTCCTTCAGAAGACTTGTCACTGACCGACCAGCACCTGGAGTGAAATGAAGAAATGAAAGTTGAGCGGGGGTAGGGGGCTGAGGAATATAATCCTCTACAACACCCTCCTATATATACTGTCCAGCTAGTGTTGAGCAACCATTGAGCGTCGTCTTCAACCAAGCTCCGAGCCCGGCCCCGAGCAGGCCGTACGAATATGCCGTCAATGAACGCCGCATTCATCCCCAACGAACACCTGCAACATCCTGCCAAGAGCTTTGCATGATGTTCGAGCGGTCACCGCAAAGCTCCAATTCCGATGCCACCTTGTCACCAAGTCAGCAAAGAATGTGTTTCAAAACGAGGACTACACCACTTTGCCAGTGTCACCGTGGAGTCGGATTGTTCGTTGGGTTCAGAATCGCCAAATTTTCTTCGGCCAAGCCAAGAACATGAGAACCAGTGCGTGTAAGCTGAGCATGAGCGTTCTCTACGCGCTGGCTCTCAGCCAGAGAGAAAGGGCCTCCAAAGCGTCAATGCGAAGGGAACGCCAAGTCTTCATCAAGGTTGGAGTCAAGTTGGAGTTCAGCTGAAGGCTGGCCGTAGTAACTAGTAAGTACGCGATATGCCGAAGAAGCACATGGATTGATGCTCGAGCTCGAGCGAGGCGACTAGACAAAAATCCAAAGAATGAGATTGAGCAGCACATACACCTCGAATTGAGCACGGCGACTGTTACTTCGTGAGAGCGACTGTTGGGCGCAATGTTGAAGATTGTAATGTGATCCCCGATCCCTGCATACTGATATTCAAGTTGTTATCCGGACACTATGATGAACATCTTGCGAGGTTAAGTCAGGTCAAAGCTTTGTGCCCATCTTGGCACATGTCACACCTGCCTCAATGATCACTTGCAGATGTGCGACTAAAAATCATCAGATCATGCGCAAGGAGCACGCCGATACGCAAGTAAGTATGAGAAGAATAGACGTAAATCCCATTACTAAATAAGCTCACTTATAGTTGTAGGCTTGTTAGTTGTTCATAGCATCGCATTCTTGTTTGTGTACGATCTGCAATTGACTTGTCAGCAGGTTGTGAAAACCGAGACCAATGAGTTCCGACCTTGCCTTTCACGGAGTGTACAGTCTGCTGCTAATCCCTTTCACGAAAATAGATAGTACATAGTGCTGTCAGAGTCAACAACAAGGCAGCTTGCCATGACGCATGAACAACAACTCTCACGACGCCCGGGCCCTTTTCGGCATCGCGAACACGAATATGTACACAGGAATGTGCCATACTTCAAACCCGATGGCTCTTAAGAAAGACTTGGGGAGACTCCACGCCATGAACCGGAATATAATCCAACACATCCACATCATCCAGCAGCACAGCCTGAACACCAGCCAGACAGTGAAGGTTGAAGTCCATTCGACGGCTTGAATGAATATCCAAAGGAGCTGGGCGACATAGACATGACTGGACCCTCCGGTGAACATGCTGATGAGCATGAGGCAAACGAAGAGAAAGATGGCTTTCTCGAGGAAATTGTGAACGAAGACAGTGTAGAGGAGGCGAACAAGAGGTTCCGCAGCGATTATCAACTTGTCTAAGTCGGGATGTTCCTTGCGCTTCTGAGCAACTGAGAAAGCAAGGGGTATGCGGTCAAATGAAAATATAGGCTTTGGCAGAAGGACGAAAACGCTTACTTACACCATGTCTCGACGAACGGTGGGACCTTCAAACTATCTGTGACTTTCTTCATCATAGTATGCAGTGGTCCATGCGCTTGTTTTTCAAGTTCTTGCTTCTGCTTGATGCGCTTCCGCCGCTCGCCAGGTGTACCCTTCGAAACTAGTGTTACCCAGCGTAAGCCATTCCACGTAAATCAATCGCCAGTACGGGAAAGACTAACACTCAGAGGATATACCAGAATCCTCATTGATACCCGGCAAGTTGTCACAGACTTCTGAAATCAGCTGTACGACTTCCTGAGCACTAGGTCGGTTGGCAGGCTGGTCAGTCCAGCAGCGCGTCAGCACGTTCCAGAGGTCGTCGGACATGAGGTCTTCTCCAACAAAGGCAGTGGGCCTCTCTGGCCTCAGTCCTTCTGGTACCCGTTTCATGACTTGCCCTTCACCACATCCGTCGTACGGTATTTTGCCAGAAAACAACTGAGATAGCCGAATCAGTTTTCAAGATTGCGCAACAAAAGAGGAGGAACACTCACCTCCACGCAACAGCATGCAAAGGAGAAGACGTCACTCGCATTGGTGGGACGATCAGACACGAGGAAGAATTGCACCGGGTCAATAAGCTCTGGTGCCATCCAGCGCGGATTTCCACCTCGCATAGAACCGTAACTGTTGCTGGTGCCTTCGGCGTATACAGCCATCCCAAAGTCTGTGAGCCGGACGCCCCAATTATCGTCGATGAGTATATTTACCTTCGCAAGATTAGCTAACGCGAACAACATGATAGAAGACAAATCCTCACCCCTCGCAAATCACCGTGGATGATGCTCTCCTCGTGAAGATAAGCTAGTCCGAACGCAATTTCTCGCAACTGCTCCGAAACGTTCGATTCAGACCTTCACAAACCTAGAAACAGAGGAAGAAATCTGTACTCACCCATTTATGAACCTGAATGATCGGCGCCTTGGGCGTACTGAACTTCTTCTCGTCCAGCACTTTCAATTTCTCAATAACATGACGGACGTTGCCGTATTCCATCCACGGAATGACCATGCACAAGTTCTGCTTAAATGTGGAGTTGTCGATGCCGAGTAGTGGTAAAACATGAGCATGATTTAGGTTCTTCCAAATGATCGCTTCGCGATAAAAGTCCTATAGTGACATACGGAGTAAGTGATGCGGCCTACAAAGAGAGAAAATGACAGAGGAACACACCTTCCAAGCTCCAACATTGTCCGACGGACGGTACACGCGCAACCGCTTGAGCGCCACAGGTTTGCCTTTGTATTCTCCACGGAATATGTCTGCAAAGCCGCCTCCAGCGACGCACTCTTTGTCGAGACGTGTGACGTCGTTCACTACCAACGAAGCGGGGAGTCTGTTGCTGCGAATGGATAACTTGAGGATCAAACTGCTGATCCGCCATTTCTGAGGACGGTTGGTTTCCATCATCTTCACAAAATAGACTTCATGAGCGAACGTGACAGCTGGAACCGTAGAGTACGATCAAGCTATGTACCTTCTGCATCACATTCAAAGCTATTTGCGCTTCTTCGCCATCACGTTGCAGAAGTGCTGCTTCCCGGTCCCCGGACAATATAGCTCGCGATACTTGAGCACATATAGTTTCAGCCGACGATGTACACTCGGTGCTACAGAAGACCTCCGAATGTCCTTTCTCGCCATTAACCTTCACCGACGTATTGCATGCCTACCACGCATTGATAAATCAGACGTACACTTAGGAAGAGCTGGAGAAACTCGAAAATAACGTACATGACATTCTGTAGCAGCATTGAGTGACACCGCAGTCCCACGGACGTTCACTTCAACTTCAATAGCCGCTTCGTTCTTGCTCGTGGGCGACTCAGGGTCCGGAATCGAGGTGAATGGAGAGACAAGATTAGGTAGGACAGGCCGTCGGGCGTCATAGAGGATTTCCGCGGCACCGTAATCGTTGACCAAAGTTCGCCCGGATAGGTCGTCATCGGGGGTTACAGGGGAAGACATAGTACTAGTTGAGGAAGAATAGGGTCCTCGCGTCGTAAAGGCCCCGACACCTAAAATACGATGCGAACACTTGACCTTTGCAAGTCATTTGCTTGAGATGGTCCTGACCCGGTACATCGACTTCTACTAGGAGACAGTGCTGAACATCCAATATTGTGGCCATTGAGCGAGAGGTATCCGCATTGTAGCAGCATTGAACCGTCCTGTCTGAGGATAGGCCATAACGATGAGAGCGGAATATTCGTAATAGAAAGACACCTGCGTGGCCCAACATGCGATTCGAAGAGCAATGTTCAGTATGATTCTAATGATACATCCATGAAGGTATAGGGCTACATCTAAAATGAACTTCGGTGAGCACGCTACACACACACGAATCACAAAGCCCAGACCCCGCACCTAAATATTCAGCGTGTTCTTCCATTTGATACCTCCAACTTCTCCCAGCACCCTCTCTACCTCCGCATGTTCCAAGTTTAGCACCACCCGTCTCTCGTCCGGCCCCTTCTTCGCAACAATAGCGCCCTCTTCATAGAGTATCGCCCGAGAAGCCGCCAGAGACCCCAAGACCAGTGCGAGCTCCCCGGGCGAAGGTTTCCGAAGCGAGTCTGCAGTGCCACAGAGAAGGTTCAGGTAGACCTGGTGCTGATGTTGGAGCTGTGCGTAAAAAACGTCCAACCAGTTCAGAAAGAGTGAGGACAGGCAGGACGCAGAACTTACATCTCCCCACCGGATCTCTTCGACGCCCTCCTTCCTGATGCACCGAAGCATCGCGGCGAGCATGAGTCTTTCATGAAAGCTGAGGTCACGGATGTAAGCAGCTGTCGGGCTGTTCTGCATATCCTTGATGACTTGCTTCACATCCTCGGTTCCTGCCGTTTTGCTGCGAGGCTGGACGAGCTCCACTGTGCGCCTAAAGGAACGAACGTGATTTGTTATAACCGTGGAATTGGCTGAAAGAGAAGGACCACGGACCTACAGATATCCAGCACACGCCTCGCGTCTCCAGATATAGAAGATACCTTCATTGACGCGAACTTGATACCGTCGGGAGTCATAACATTGGGGCAGTCACTTGGCAGGCCTTCCCTCGAACTTGCCAACCTGGCCTTGACAATCTGTTCCAGCTGGGGTGTCGTATACGGTTGAAAGTTGATACGTGTCATACCTAAAGCGCAGGTCAGAACGCGCACACGCTAGACCTAGAGATGCGAGCTGACCCAATCTGCTTCTCACTCTACCCGTCATGACGCGTTCGGGAAGATCCATCGTGTTTGCCACGGCAAGGACCACGAGCCTAGAACCAATCAACGTCGGCCAATTGAAGAAGTTATAGACAACGTCCTGTTTGCTCGTCATCAATTGATCCAATTCGTCCATTAATACCACACTGTCATAACACGGTCAACCATAGTGAGATCCACGTGCAGGGATCTACTCACCAAGCATGTCCACTGGGACCAGCACCGCCGGTGCTGAAATGCTTAGACAACTGCTTCAACGCTTCCTTCGAGCTAACCTTAAGGTGACCTTCCTTGGCCGCATCGTGTCCAGAGACAGCTTCCCAAAGCAGGCCATATGCAGCAGAAGGATCCGGTATCCGAAGACCATTAATTTCAACATAGGTAAATGGATTGCCTTCCTGAGTGCAAGTCGTGAGCCCAGATGCGTGCATATGAAATAGAATGGGGGCTCACGTTGTGCTCGGCCATGCGTTTGAGCTCTCGAACCACGGCGTGTACGGTCGCTGTCTTTCCTGTCCCCGGAACCCCCGAGATATCTACACAAAGAATGCATGTTAAACGACTACTCGTTTGACCACCAAAAAGGACGTACACACGCATCCACCGCTTCCTTCGTCTACGAGTTCTTCCACCGAGCGTAAAACCTTCCTGTACTCTTCATCTCTGCATGGCAACGCTTCCGGCCTCGACGCGACATGCAGGACATGCATAGCCCGTAGCCATGGGTCTTGAGGTAAGCTTTCCAGATGCAAGCTAATATCCGTTGAGCGATCAGGAGGAAGAGGCCGCACAGCTATACGTTTGCGATTTGCACGCGCTCTCAGGGCTGCTTTGGAATGAGGGGTCGGAGCCGCAAGGGCACTGGTCCGTTTTCGACGAGGAGTCGACGGGGCACGTTTTCGTTTCCCAGAAGGTGTCCGTGGGATGTCTTCCTCCTCTCCAAATGCCTCCTCTTCACTTGCCACCACTTCGGGTTCATCGCTATCACTACTCTGCACCGATTCATCACGATACTCCCCGTCACCAACTGCGCTCCCCTCCTCCTCTTCATCCACTTCTCGGATGGGACCAAGACGCCGCTTCTTCCGCATTGTGTCAGATTCGTCTTTCTTCTTGGACTTGACAGGCTCCTTGGGCACCAGATCCCAGGAAGTTCCGCTCCCATATTCTTCTTCAGGCGTAGCCAACGCTTCTGCGCGGTGTTCTTCCCAAGTAAACTCGTAGTAGAGACCATGTTGGGAACTGATAGCAGACCTGCAGCAGAACGTCCGACCGTCCTCAAACGGCGCGTCTTCGACTTCAAATGCCTCCATCTTATCTCCGAGAGAGCTGGTGGATGGCACAGACCCTTCCGGTATGGAGTGTACGGAACAGCGGTCTTTGATAGAAGACACCGGGACAGTAGCAGTAGACGACAACGAATAATAGACTTCGTTCTAACGTGGAGATCAGCGACGCGTTCACAATCAAGCTGTAGTTTGCGCACCTCGTAGTAGCTCCTCTTCGCACGAATACCCGGCAGCTCCAACGGTCTCGTAAACCAATGGACTTTGAGACGAAGCACGGGCTGAACATCCTCTCCCACGACAGACCAAATAGCCACAATAACACCAACACTGGGCTGGCGAGTGCTGACATACACCCGGACTGTATCGCCAACTCTATACGTGTCTTCTTCGTCGATGGCTTCCTGAGTCTTGCGTCTATTTGACTTCCCGCGGACCTTCGTGATTTTTTGAGAAAGCGTGTAGCTTCGGTAAAAACGAGTCTCCAGGTCGTCCAGTTCCAGTTCTCCGTCACGTAAGCTCTCTACTTCGGCATCGAGGAGGTCGTCGGGGTGCGTAGACCGGGTATATACAACGTCGGAAGGGGTAACGTCAGAAGGTCCCGACGAGACGGCCACGGGTGCACTAACGATAGGTTGGCCACGTTTTGAGCGACGGCGGGGTGTAATTGGGGTATCTACGGTCATCACGGACGATGTGGAAGGTCGAGATATCAATGAGAAGGTTGAGACAAAATCAAGACGAGAACAAGACTCGAAAGTGACGCGTCGAGACGCGGTCACGTGTAACTTTGCTGTCCATTTGAAGCGGAGTCTCAATCAGACACTGTGGCGCTGCAGTGCTCACTGCGCGACTCTTAAACACTGAACAGTTCGAATTCAACTCATGTAGCAAAATGTCGGTGACATCGACGACAGCTCCAATACCCGTGATTCGACTGCATGCCCCATTTCCGTTGGAACTCCGTAACGGCGACGACGACAAAACTTACCTTAGTATTTCGTTCAACTGGGCTTGGACACACTGCTTGACCATCCCTGTTGCGGAAGCCAACAATCGGAAAATCTCATATGCACCGCTCCGATGGCTGCGTTACTGTATCGGAGTCGTTGTCGGTGCCGAAGGCGACCTTTCTCTCGAGCCCAATGAACACATCCCTATGAACACATCGACCTCGCCACTCTCCCACCTGAGTCTGCCGACTTGTACTACTGGACCGCCGACGAGGAGAAGAAGCGTATGTTCCCGTCTGATCCCTCGCTCAGCAAGGAGAGACCTTTGTCCTCTACTGGGACGGATCGTCAAGCAGACTTTCGGAAGGACGTTGTATCGCGGGATGGTGGAAAGTGTGTGATTACACATGTGCAATCTTTGCAATGCGATGCGGTGCATCTCCTGCCCCATAGCAAGGGGGACTCGGTAGAGACAAATAGTCTGACATGGTTCCTTCTCCGCTGATTACTTTTGGTTGTGGCAGTACATCAAGTCCTTCACAGAGCACCGCCGTCGTCGTGACGAAGATGTTGTAACGGAACTCGACGACTGTCGCAACGGATTATTCCTCGATATAAACTCTTATGCATGTCTCGGCAAACAAATCGCTATCCTGAAGGTCAGTGGGTCTGCAATAACTGTCGCGCCCAGTACTGACCCTACACACATCAACAGACTCCGAATTTTGCTCTAAACACGACTCACGTTCAAGCAGCGGTCGATCCCTCAGAAGAAACCTACACAGCTCACACTTTCGTGTCAGATCTTTCCGTTCGTCCAGGCTCGGTATTGCATATTCCCAAGTCTAAGGACAACTGGCCTCCCTCTATCCTCTTCGACGCCGTCTACGCAAGCGCTATCATGCACAATTTCGGTACTCATGCACTGACCGAAGCCGTTGACGTATGGACCTCCAAGTACTCTCCAGCCAGGCTCAGTTCAAACGACAGAAATAAGGACCACTCAGCCAACTCGAAGGTGAGGACGCGAACAGGTGAAGAGGGAGGGGAGGTCGATCTCCTGGTGCTGCCATATATGTTGATTCCGCCCGAGAAAATCCGCACAGCGATGGAGAGGCGTGTAGAGGAGCAGGAAAAGAGGGAACGTCAATTGTTGGAGGCGACAGTGAACGGGTGGCGTGATATGTGGAACACATAGGGCTAGGTGAACAACACCTGCCACCAATCGGGGTCGTTTGTCTGTATATCGTTCTGTAATGACCATAGCATTCGAGTGAGATGAACGATGCATGATGAACACAAGACACCACCCAAATGTCCTGTAGGCGACGTCGACAGACTTGGAGCCGACGATTTTGGCACGGTGTAACTTCACTCACATAGCCGAGAGAATTAGCATGACCCACGACCACAATCCACATCCACAAACTTAGAAGTAAGGAAACAGATTCAATCGCATTAAATCAAGCATCTCGCCAGAGGGGGGTACTAACTGAGACAAAAACTGGGGGGCATCACCACATCCGGGGATCAGGATCAGACGCAGACGCAATCACGGAGAAAGAGCAACAGACGCGAGACGCGGAGGGGAAAGCAACAGAAACACGAGACAAGAGGAGAGAGAAAAAGTGAGAGAGGAGAGAGAGGAGAGAGAGAGAGAGAGCGAGGAAAGGGCTACAGGGGGGGCTGCTGCGCAACGTATTATACACATTCACAAATTTCGTCCGACCAAGCCAAGAGTAAGAGTAGAGTGTGTAAAACCGGTGTCGAAGTCTATGTAGAGCTCCATGTCGTGCTAAACGACGGACAAGGAACTTGCAGAAGGGGTGGTCCGACCGACTTGTGTTACGAAGCCTGGCCCGACCCGCCGGGTTGCGGACCCAGTCCATGCGTAATGAACGTCCCCCAATCGTCCCACCTAAAAACGCACAAAACATCAGTGAACGGGACCTCCACAACAAATGAACAAACGTACTCAAACCCTTGCGGCGCATTCGACCACATCGCCAACGTATCATTCTCCGAAAACAAATTATTCGACCCACCCGTCCCCAACGCATCCGGAGACCCATCCATCTGCGGGTCCATAATCACATTCGCATACCCATCCAAATTCGACCCGAGCGCAGGCGGGCCCGTCATCGTCGACATCACCTGCTCATACGTCCCCTGCTGCTGCATATGCGCGTTCGAGAACATCGACGGCATCTTGGGCATGGGATCCGCCGCCTGCGCGGACGACGCGGAACCCGAGGCAGACGAGGAGGCGACGTACCCTGAGGCGGGGGTGCTAAGCGGGACGCCCCCGCCAGAGAAGCTGGACATGTCCCGCCAGCTCATGTCCATGTTCTGATCTGGCGCGCTCCCGGGATGCAGCGGCATACGGCCCAGGTCCGCGGTGTACATCGGCAAAGAGTACGGCATGGCTGTGTTGTACGGTGAGGGCGCGCCGAACGGAATTTGCGAAGAGGCACGTGGCACAGGTGGCACAGACGGCGGCTGGCTGTAGGTGTTGGATTGGTAGGTCGTATGCAGCGGAGAGGTTTGGTGCATTTGCTGCTGCTGCTGTTGCTGCAACTGTTGTAATTGCTGCTGCTGAGAGACGCGCCTGGAGCCAGCGAATTGGCGATCACTGGGTGAAGGAGCCATGCTGGGAGGACTTGTCGGCATACTTGCAGGCGTCGGCGGCATCGGCGGGCTGTTCACATCGTTGGGGTCGTCGGTGCTATCCGAAGAACTTCTGTCCCGCTTGTTACTCGGCGAGGGACTTGCTTGAGGCAACGGAAGGTCGCCCATTTGTGCCAGCTCGTACAAAACGTCCCTGTATGCGGTCATTTCAGCAACGATTTACACTTTATATACGACAATCTAACACACCAAAGCCTTCCTGCCGTATGCCAACTACACAGAACACCAAATCAGCCTCTGTAACCAAATAAAATAACAAAATAACAAAATAGCGCGTCAACGCACCGCGGTTCCAGCATTTTTAGCATCTTCATACACTTATGCACATCATCCATCTCCTTCGACGGATCCGTCGACAACCCCGACCGCTTCCCGCCCCATATATTCAGCAACAACACGATGCCAGATGTGAACAGCGCCACCTGATATTCCTTAACATATCAGCGTGCATCTTAGCCAATTGTTACATCATTCAATAGAAAGCCTGAGCCCAACTCACCATGCTTGCGTGCAGAACCGTGTTGGCGCGCCGGAACGGGACGTCCAGGACATGCGTACATGACCGGGCGGCGTTCGTGCAGATCGCTAGAGAGGGGAAGGAGAGGGGGGAGGGCTTCTTGGGGGAAGGGATGAAGGGACGGTGAACTGCAATTTGGAGTTGATAATAATGCGCGTAGAGGGATGCAGATTGGACGAGGAACAGCAGGTTTTCTCTGTTAGGATCCCATCGGACTGGAGAGGAGAAATTCAGTCAAATTTTCGACTGGACATGGTAGGTAAGGTTGACGTACGATGGTCTGGAACAGAGTCAATCCATTTGTTCAACGCGGAATCCAGTTCAGCCACGATATGTTGTTCCCACTGCGTGCCAACAAATCCCAGGAGTGCTTTCGACTTGTTGATGGAATACTAATAAACGCACGCCAAAATGTCAGCACCCGACGCAGCAAGGAGGTCCACGAGTCGAGAACTCACAATCGTCCGCAGCGCAAACGCAAGGATCTGATTCAGCCGCAAAAAGCAATTGAAGTACGTGATCTTCGACGGCTTCCCAGCCGGGTGCTTGAAGTCGACCAACTTCACGACTCGTTCAGGCTTCAACCCCACACTATCACTCAGCTCCCAGTACTCGTCGTCGCACTCCACGGGAAGCTCAACATCAAAGCTGCACAGCATCCACAGGTCTCATCAGTGATACTGCGCCCATGTGAGAAAAGAAAACAACGCACTCTTCATCTTGGATCGCACACGGTCTACCGAGCGTCATGCTCATAGCCCGATCCATAGAAACAAGCACCCTATAGATAGAACAGGATACGTCAGATACATCGGCCGAAGAATTATACCCGGNAAAACACATGCCAGAATGCGCGCTTCCATAGCTCTTGGTCAACAGTTGACGATAGCGTGTACACCTTTCTGCGGTGGGCACCTACATCTTGAGCGAGACGGATGCCGACACCGATCACGGTCCAGCACGCCTGAGGCGCTGACGTGCTTTGCAGGAATATAGCAGTCAGCTAGCATGCAAAACAATCAGCCACAGACGTCAGGAGAGGATAATGAAAACAATAACGCACCGCGCAGATCTGCAGGTCATAGAGCCTAGGCGGGGCTAACAATGACTTGCGAACCAGCTGGACCTGACGGAACCACTCCCAGCCGCTCGAATGCGTCGAATCACTGCCCTCCAGGAACACCCTCGGATCGTCGGAGAAACGCGACGCCACCGCGCAAACAAGCAGGACGATGGAGCCGAACCCTTCGTCACTATGATGCATGCCCTCTTCGATGCAGTCCTGGAACGTCGGCCGGTGCAGCAGTGGCTGGTAGTCGTTGACTCTGCTGAAGAAGAGCTCGATGAGGTCGGTCAGGAGATCCTGCTCCGGGAATACCAGTTGTGGTTTCTCTTGATGCAGGGCGCCGAGGATCCACTATTGCGAAAAAGAAGTAAGACATGACATAGGAGGCGTCCAAATCAGCACTCGTTCCAACTACGCAGCTGAACCTATGACTTACCGGGTGAACACCCCAGAACTGCGGTCTCTTCAGCGGCAAGATAGGCCTCCACCCCTGCTCCCTCTTCTTTGCCGTAACCTGACCCGAATACTCATGCTTGGCCTCGATCGCCGTCTGAATGAACATCACACTCGACGACTTGCCAAAAAACCGCATATGCGAGTTGTTGTTGATCTCCATCTGCTTCATGTTGCGGATGAGGTCGCGCTGCGCGATGATCTCGTCGTCGCTGGGGACAAGATCCTCTGCGTCGGGATTGGGGGCGGCGGGCGGGATGGGGGACGTCGTGGGCTTCTCACCGCGATCTGAATACCACGTCTCTTTGTCCAACGTCACGCCCAGTTCAGCTGCAAAGTCGGCGTCGGGGCATAGCTAGCATACAGTAGGTCATGAGCATGTACGCGTTGACGGTAGATTGTACTGGACACACCTTATTCAGGAGCCCCTCCATCTTCTGCAATCTGTTCTCCAAGCTTTCGACATATCTACAGAAACAGAAGACGTGAACATCCAGGCAACGAACTGGAAGTTGAGATGACCGAAGAACTCACCCTTTAGGTGGACCGCGTTTCTTGAGAGAGGAATCAGCATGAGCGAGCTTCTCGGCAACCGTGGCGCCTGCGAGACACGACAAGACGGACAACGCACCTTGGCAGCCTCGATATACGTGCACTCATGGTTATACGTGACGCAGTTCGAGCATTTATTACCAGGCATCTGTCCGCCATCGCCTATCAAAGCGCACGAGCATTCAGTCAGACGTTAGGCCCGCGAGAGACACATCAGCTATGACAGAAAAGCACTCACATCGGACTGGGAGAAGAAAGGATTAGCACAACCGCTCATATAAGACACGAGAGAGTTGGGACGAACCCTTCTTGCGCCTGCATATATCGCACGCCCGCTGTACTCTGCGTTTCTTGGAGTTCTGCGCGCTGTGCTCGTTGTCGAAATCTTCTTCTGGGGAGGACATGAGAGAAGCGCTTGGGAGGTCAGCACGACCAGTAAAACAAGGCTCGGTATTCGGGGGGAGGGGGTGTTTTGTTTTCAAGGTTTACGAGTTGATATAGATGATCGTCGAGAACAACGAAGAGCACGGACGACGAAAACGGCGAACTGGGGAGTGAGACCGCCTGCGACCGTGTGGTGATGGGGAGATATGAGGAGGAGAAAGGCGGTGCAAAGTCACGTAGATCGACTAGCGAGGAGGAAGACAACCTCCGCCAGTCTCGAACCCCCGCTCAGGGTCCGCTGCGCAATTCTTCGCCACCGACGAGCCGACCAACGCGTCAACGATCCGCCTCCGGCTGATTCAGCGTCCGCGACTCCAGCGATCACTGCTTTTTGGCTCCCCCTTCTTTTTTTTCAGGGGCGCTACGCTTCACTATACACAACGCTACCAGTACACATTATATACATTCAGCCCTGCCAGTTTCCGTAATTCGAAAGGGTGATCCGAGCAGATGAGCGTGAACAATCCCAGTGGAGTCGATGTACCAATGCCGTGTAGAGTAATGAGGTCGACGAATTAGATGATAGTAAAAGGCCCGAAAACCTTTAATGCATGTGTGTTTGGAGGAGGATTCAGATGATGAGAATGAGTATGAAAGCGAAAACGAGAGACGAGGAGAAACGAGCGCAAGCGGAAAGTGCACCGTAGCAAAATCCGAAGAGACAAGACCAAGCGCCGAAAAAACGAACAAAAAAAGAGGCGTACATTTACATATGAACCCACATAATACAGCACGGTGTAGCGAAGCCAATCAAAACACCTATATACGAAAGCAAAGAGCACGGTATAGGGTGAACGTGCGACGACAAGAAGAGACATGGCAGCAAAAATTACCATCCAGACGTATGATAATCGTCTGCCCAACTCTTGTTCCGCGCCATCGCAGCACGCCTGCGATCCTCCTTCTCGTGGACTCCAGTTCTGCCAGGTGGAGTTTGGGTTTGGTTGTGCGGGTTGCACTCATGCGACGACATCCGCGCCGGTTCCTGGGTGGTGACCGCCGTCAACGGACGCAAGCCCCCACTCAACAGCCCTCCCCTCCTCGCCCCACTCGTCATGTTGACCTTGCTCACTTGCCGCTCCCAAAGCAGGTTCCGTCGCAGACTCTCGGAAAGTTCCGTAGATAGCATCTGCCGGCGAGTGGTCCGGGGTGTCATGGGCGCCGCAGGGGCAGGAAGGTTGTACGGATAACCGAGAGCAATCGGTGCAGTCGCAACCGTGGGCAGTACCGGCCTGGGAGCAGCTTCCTGCGCCGGTGGTGGTCCGCGGTCCGAGTATCGTCGTCGGTTAGGATCAGCCAATGCAGCGAGCTTCTGCTGAGCGAGACTCCGAGGCACTTGGATACCGTTGTCACCGGTCTCATCACCACTATCGCTATCGTATTCCATCTCTTCTCCTTGCGGTCGTCCTTTAGGACGATACCCGCTCTTGGACCCCGACTGGGTCGGTGCAGTGATTTGATCCGCGTTCACCTGGGCCGCGAGCGGGACCGCAACGGTGCTCTTGCTCGTGTGGAGGTGTGGGGCACCCATCCAGCCAGACCTGCTCAACTGGGTCATATCCTGCGACGAGAAGCTCGTCGGCATGGGATGACCAGGTGGGAACAACGCCGGATCCGGGTTCAGAAGCTGCGAAAGCAGGCCAGAGCGCGTCCTACTCAAGTCAGTGTACGACCGCTTGGGTACCTTCGCGAACATATCCCGCTGTCGCTGGGCCTCCTCCGCTGCCTCCCGAAGACGCGTCTCCTCGCGCCGCCTCGCCAGCTCCTGCTCGTCGGGGCTGCCTTCAGATGCCCACTCCGAGTCGTCGTCCGATTCGGTCGTCTCGTAGTCCGACTCGGATACCACGATACCACGTCGATTCGAGGGGGGACACGCGTTTCCGTTCCCGTTCCCACTAGCATGCACTTTTCCATTGACTGCAGGAGGAGGTACCGGCTGGCTCGTGCTCCGAGTGATCCTAGCAGCAGGACTCGGCGCGCGGACACGACTGTTCTCCTGAGACTGCTTACAATTGCTCGTAGCCACCGTTCCACGCGAACCATTCGAACTCGTGGACCCAATGTTGAACGCGGCCTTCTTCGGCTCCGCAGAAGCCTTCCGCTGAACTACAGCTGGTGCCTGGCGCTGAGTCTGGGCACGCGAAGTCATAGGCCGCATGGCTCCATGCCGAACCGTCTCCTTGCTCTTCCGAGCACGAGCTTTGCCAAGCGTGGCCGCACGTCGAGCAACACCAGGTCCAACATTGCTCTTCATCCGGCTTGAGGCCTCGCTGCTCGGGCTCTGTGTATCCGAGAGCTTGCTTGTGGACGCCAGGGGCGACTCCGCGTCAGGCGACCGTTCGTCCGGAGATTCAGACTGCTGCAAGAAAAAACGACGGTCTGAGGGTTTTAGTGTTTCGTCCACAGCTCGTGATTGCGTTGATGATGTGGGGGATGGGGGCACCGCTTCCCCACATACCTTCGACGGGGGCTGTGGTTGCAACGCAGCAGCAAGATTCGGCGCTGGTGAACCCGTCGCAGGAGGCGCCAGCGCTTGTGCATCTGACAACACTGAAGGTTCGGGTGATTGACGAGCAGTAAGCATAGGACGCCGGGCAGGCGGTGGCAGAAGATGGGTGGCGAACGTGGGGGCGCCAGAAACCGGTCGAAGAGCTTGCGGGGTTGCCGGTGGCGTCGGATGTGGTGTGGGGTTAACCACGACAACGCTTGGGAAGCCGAGGGAAGTAGACGGAGAGGTTGCGTTAGATGGTACACTGATTACGGGACGTTGTAACGGCACGTTACTCGGATGAGGATTGGCAACGACCGTGGGTATAACTGCACTTGTGGTGCCTGAAGAGGTTGGTTTGCACTCCTTGAGGTTGAGGTTACGGCGTGGTGGAACGACCAACGTGTCAGGGAGGATCTCGATGATAATTTTCCCCGCACGGGACGCTGCTTTTGGGAGCGGACGTGCAGGCATGCTGGCAGTGCTGAGTCGGCGACTGACATTTGTCGCCGATGGGGCCAGTGATTGACCATGCCATGAGTGCGCGGTATGCGCGTCCGAGATGTGCAACAAAGAGTCCCGGGAAGCCGCGTCTGCCGTTGCGGTTGGAAACTGATATCGAGACAACCAAAATGTGATGTGACTCACCGAGATTGCCATTGGGACCATCTTCCGAGATGGGCGTAATCGGGCAGTAAGCCTGAAAATCGGAGAGCGCGGGAGATGTCGAACCAGGTGACTGTGGAGGGGAGGAATGTGAATTGGACATCTCGCGGTACCACAACCGCCAAGATATGTTCTCCAGACGCCTGCCATCCTTCAGTGACCGCTTGCACTTTGTGAAGACTGTTGAAATTGGGTGATGTCAGGAAACGAACGGATGAAAATACTGCGTGTACACATGATGTACACACCTGTCCAAAGGCCATAGACGGCATCTTCCCCATCGAGCTCACTGATGACATCGGAGGCGACAGAGAGGATTGGTGAGGGAAAGTCGATCATGATGATGTACAGAGATACAGGGCGCGAGAGTGAACGATACTAGTGAGATACAGAGGGCAGGAGAAAAAAAATCGGAGGAAGAAGACGGGAATGGCGGCTTGAACGCGAGTAGTAGTGACCTGGAGAGAGAGGGCTGGTCGCTGCAGCCGGGGTGCGGTTGATGATACGAACTGCTCAGCAGCGGACGGGGATGCGTCTGCGGGCTGCTGCGTCAACGAGTAGCGTCGGGAAGTGGGCGACTGGACGTGGACGTCGGCGTCGTGTTCGCAGTGGAGCACGTCGTGTTCGTCGGGAGTCGGTGGTCGTGGACGGTGACTCTGTGGTGAGAGAGAGAGAGAGAGAGAGAGAGAAGGAAAGAGACAGGCCACGCGCAGCGGAGAAAGGAGAGCGGTGACCTATTTCCATTTCCATTGCCCGCCCAACCACGGACCGGCGCCCCCGACCCCGAAAATCATGCGCACCCACGGCTTTTCCCGCCCACGTGTCCCCAGACGCATTTACGCAAAAAGACATACTCCCATGACAAAACCTCTTTGCGGACCCAAATCAAGATCCTTTTTATCCCGGTTTCATCCCAAATGATTCTATCCATGCATCCATCGTCCCTTCCCGTCCAGCAACCCCACAATGCCTTCCATCTTCTCTCACTTCTTCCAACCCGCCAACTCTATCTCCAGCCTAAGTAGTTCCTTCGCACCACCTGGCTCGTGGTGCAAGCAGGCTTACATACGCCAGCCCAGGCCTGGCTAAACAATTCACCACAATGGTCGTGGGTTTCTGAAAGGAATGCTTGCGGTTACCTATGTTTCTCCGTCATCGCCACCTTACCTGAGTGCACTCCTGGCAACCGACACCGACACCTTTTCGGAGAATTGTTTCATACCACTTCGCGTTCACGCGCACACACACACTACTCCCACTGCGCCTCTTTCCATGATTCCATGGAAGGCTCAACAATTCAGTCGTGTGTGTCACGGAGCGTCGAATCTTGACGACGACGCGGAGCCCTCGCAAATCACAGTTGAAGTTTGGAGCGCGCTGTCAACACCAAACGCTACAAGATCCTCTGACTCTCCACATGTTCCACGTTACACATCCCCGCCGCCTGATGCCTGATGCAGATGCACGGTCTCGTCGTCGCCCGCTGGAACGCTCAGAGCTGTAAATAAGTTCACGCACAGCACGTTCTCATCAATCTGCGTAGGCAGGCAAGGCAAGGCGAGGCGAGTGGACCTTTGTGGTGTTATTCGCACATCGCCCCTTCTAGTGTAGTAACCTTTTAGCTTTTCCCTCAATTTTCCCTCGTATCCATCGCCCTCGTGTACGATGCAAAATCAAATACGAATACGTGTAAGGAGTGTTTAGCACTTGTTTAGCCTGCGTCGTTTTTGGCTGAATCCGTTCCGTTCCGGACCTGTTTCGGTCCTTCGTTCGTTACAATTTACAATCTAAGTATGCGGCAGGACCCCGACTTATTCGCCTAGAGGTCTCATCCCAAAAATGGCGATTTCGGGGGTGGCATATCTCGTGACTGGTAGGTCGAGATTTCACGGAGATACTCTCAAACGATGTCTTTTGGTTCGTCGATGACGTCCCCAAACTCTCGAGGCAACAGCTCAATAAATATCTCTTTAATCTTCGATAGCGCTTACTGTAAGGCGGGGGGGTCCTTATGCGGCACGTCCCGTCGGACGCCGCACTGACGAGACGTCTCGGGTCCTTTGCACGTGCAACGCAACGACTCGGAACAGACACTCTTATGTACGGCCGCAGGCCAGAAGCCAGAAGGCATATACTGTTTGTACGTTTCTGCCAAGAGAACCGTGAACGTGAAGGACGCACGAGCGAGAATGAACGTTGCATACTGAACCTATCTCCTACCATACCCGAAGGAGATCGTAAGTCGTAAGTTGTATCGTCCCTCCGCCAACCCCGGCCAAGTACAAACCATACTTACCAAAAGGAAACTCTGGACCCACACCCCCAGTCGGCGAACAACGCAAGAACGCCGATCTGACATAGCCGGTCCTTAAAGTTTACGCATAACGCCAGTTGACGTCCGGATGTACGCTAGGACTGAAGTAGACCTGGGTGGATCTGCGCTAGGCCTGAGGCGGATATGGGTAGCGTATTGCAATGCGAACGGTGCAAGGTACTGTACTCTACGATACAGCGAGTCGGAGACGACGAGGAGAGACGAGGGAAATAACTACTGCTCACTGCTACGTAAGTACGTTTATAATAATCGTAACAGAAGCGACGAATACAGATAAGGACTATGTGCAGTAATTCTATGGGTGACGACAACCACGATGGTATGCGAACTCGAAGGGAGGATCAAAGATACAGAGGTAACGTACGAGAGAGAACCTACAGCAGCAGACCATAAGCAGCAAAGCACAAAAGAAGCCGAACCACAGACATGCAATGTCAACGACAGATTCATATCCTTCAATTTGAGACTCGGAACGGCATGGTGGAAGGCAAGACTGTCCGATCGGGCGAATGTGTGCGGACGTGCGAAGGCGCAGTGGGATTCACATCTACGGTACACGTCCCTTTTTCCAGGTGGTACTTGAGACCGTTGGGATTCAGATAAGCCTGAATGAAAGCAAAAGACGCGTCAATCAGTGGCTTGTTAATGAGTGTGAGTGAGCCCGGAAAGACGTACTTTGGAGCAACCGGGATGCTAAGAAACAAGAACGATTATGATGAGAGGTGTTACCAAGCAGTAGGAGAAAGCAAGAAAGACATACCGGACACTTGTACATCTTCTCTCTACAATCCCGTTTCCGCGTCGGGGAATCCACAACCTTTGTTTTGCGCCCATTCACCTCAATCGACACACCCCGGACGCTCCCATGTTTCCTCTTCATTCCCGACACCGCATCGCTTGAACCCTCACCAGTTCTCATCGACCAATCAAGCAACTGCAACGTCGGAGACGACGGCATTGTGAGCAACGCAGGCGGTAAACACACCGGAACGTTCGGGTCGGGCGACGAGAACACAGAAGAAGGCGGGGTAGACGTCGACGCGTCAGACATGCACACGTCCGTCTCAAACGGGTCGAAATCCGCAAGAACGTCATCGTTCGGGGGCGTAGAACCGCGGGAGTGGATGTGCATGGCACCTGGGAGGGCGGTGTCAGGTAAGGGCGGGTTTGGCTGGGGGTAGCTAACGACGAATCTTGAGACGCCTTTTCGTGTGGGTGGGGAGGGGGAGGGGGAGCATCCGGAGAGGGAGCGAGGGTAGATGGGGCGACCGTCTTGGCCTATCACTACGACGTGCGCCTCTTCGAAGTGGTCTAGTAGCTGGTGCATGTCTGCGAGGGCGAGGCCGCAACACGAGAAATTGGAGCACTGTGGGTGGTGGTCAGTGAAACAAGGTATTTGGCATAGTGAGAGGCACGCACGAAATCTTGTTCAATGGAATGGATGTGGTAGTAACCATGATCGGGGGTGGCACGATCGGACATGCGGAAACTTGCCGGGGAGAACGGAGAGGCGGAGGGCGTCCTAGAGGGCGCATGGAGGTAGGAGCTCAGCGTAAAGGAGGGCGACGGCTGGACACTATTTGACAATGAGCTCGGTACAGGAAGCACGAGAAGGAAACGACTCACTCTTGGACTTCAGACCAGCTCATTTTGTGGGCGGCGGGAGTGAA